>CAJNDT010000835.1:215000-490000 GCA_905221615.1 Symbiodinium sp. CCMP2592 | reverse complement strand
CAAACTCGCGCTGAAGGCTACACTGCTACACAAACTAAGCCTCCACATCGAACCAGCATTCAACAAGAGCTGTAGTTTCAAAACGAAATCTTTGCTGCAAGGTCCATTACTTGCAACTGCAAGCTGCGACTACAGCTCCGTTCGTCTTACTATCGCCCCTACAAAATAGTACCATTGTCGTACTAAGACCCTTGTGCAATCTTGTACAGGTCAAACGGCTCGCTGCATCCCGGCGGAGGGCATCGCGGCCGGAAGCGCAGAGAAGGTCTTGACAGAGCTGCCACCTTACCAAGGCGCACTCAATAACCCTCAATTCTAAACACCAGTTGCGCAACAGGCTTCGTACGACAGCAGGGAAAAAGACCTGTTGTAAAAGGCTTAAGGTTCAAGGTTGATTGAGAATTACGCATTCTTGGCAGGCTCTGACCTGTGAAGTTGCAGGGGTCCCTTTGAGTTCCCAGTTTCTACCCACAGACACATGTAAGTAAGAAATCTGTGTACTAAACTAGGCATATCAGTTCAGCTGTCTATATGTCATCGCATTGCTCCGTATACATGCATACACACACTTGTATATATACAGACATAAAATCATATCTATTCTGTTGCTTGCTTACTTCTTAATGCATGCGTACACGCAGGCACCTACCGAACATGTACACATGCGCACATGCAGATATGTACATATCGTTTCCATCCACCCAGACATCCACCCATCCATGCGTGCATGGGTGTACTACAGGGGCATGAACAATTAACAATACCATTCTTGTGGTTCCCTTATTGTAACTATAGTATAATGCGCCCCAAGGCCCCAAGACCCTAGTCTAATTATTAAAGGCCCTACATTATAGAACCCTACTATACAGATCCCGTATAGACGCCCTTTAGAAGGAACCCTATGACCCTAATAGGACCTTTTTGAAGGATCCCTTTAAAGGAATCCCAATTCTGATTTTTCAGGCCCTTATATTGCGGGTCAACTTCTCGGAGCCTCCCCGACTGCTGATGCGATCAGATCTTCCGAAGTCCCTCAAGAAGGCCTCAACAAACCACATAAGCAAAAACCAGGATATGGATATCCCATATGTTCCCTCCTGTAATGAAGCCCAATAAGGTACATAGGGGCATCACTCCAAAATGCTTATGAATGCTTACATCCTTTCGGGTCCCTAACTCAAGGCTCTTCCGGCCTCACCTGGCGGAGTGTGGCAAGCAAACCCAAAGGAGACTACGTTTGGGGTTTAGGGATGTTTAGGGTTCGGGGTTTCGGGTTTGGGGTTTAGGGCGTAGGGTTTAGGGTACAAGCCCTGAGGCCGGAGCTTACCATCTAGCTCACGCTGCAAATTTCAGATCCGAAAAACTATACTAATTAGCCAAGCCACGATTCGCAAACACGCAGAAGCGACCCTAACAGAAACTCGGGCCACCTGAATCCATTTGCTAGTTATAAGCAGGGTTATAAGTAGGGTAACTATACTTATTTTCCATATTAGGGGACTTATAACCCTACTTATAGCATGAAGCCCAGCCACCTGGAGGCCTTCTCACAGGATGTCGTGGCCGCATTCTGGGTGATGATGTCCTGTGGGCTACGCTTGGTCTAGGTAGGGTTGAGGAGCCAACACTGAAACTGCATCCCGCAACCCTGAACCCTACCCCCAGGGAAACAAGAAAGGACACATAACACTCAGGGTTCCGGGATGCAGGCTCTAGACGGTCTTCGGGTTTCAAGGCATAGAGGCTGCAGGGGGTGGGCTATGCAAGCGACAGCTTGCAGCCCAAGGGGCTTTAGGGTCTACTATAGGGGCCGCGATAATTAGAATAGGGTTTTGGGGCCCATTGCAGTATTAATGGAATAAGGAACCCCCAAAATAGCATTGGTAATGATTTCGGCCCCTATATTAGGGTTTCCTCCAATCACGAATGTCAGAAGGTGGCAGTGGATCCAGCGATTGTTGTGGATGTTGCTACCACAGACTGCACAGCTTTCCCTGCAGCCCGTCGACGACACCCTATCATCCACATCAGCTGCCGAAAACTCTCAGCTCTCAGCCCAAGAACTCTAACCGACAACATCTTCACAGGTACATACACATGTAGATGCACGTGCCATGCACAGAATGTGCAGTAAAATATGGCACTGTGAACACCGAAACCCCAAGAGAGGCCCTAAAAGCCCTCAACCCTGAACCCCAGACGAGGTTTAGGCTAGGGTTTAGGGTTTAGGGTTTATGGTATAGGGTCTATGGTTTAGGGTTTACGGTATAGGGTTTAGGGTATAGGGTTTATGGTGACCCAGAAAGCCCGCCTTCTGCAGCCCCGGGCTGCATCTGAGGAGCTCCAGCGCAGAGCGCCAACTGCGAGACGCAGCACAGACACTGAGGGCCTCGGCACTCAGGGGCTTTCAAGACCTGAAACTAACCCTCCTCTAGTATTAAAGGGACCCTATGGTAGCTCTCATACACCCTTATGGCCTTTTGTTGTGGTTGTCTGAAATTTGCTGTAACATTTGAATTATCACAGGACCTCACAGTAGAACTGAGTGGGATGAGTGATAGTTGTATGGCAATCCTCTTGCTTCAATGAGTAATGGTCTTCTGCTGTCTCAAATTTCTTGGCTTCCTCCTGCTCTGTTGGACGAAAGCTTCGGCCCGCAGCTTCGGGAACCCAGAGCTGGTAGAGTTTAGGGTTTAGGGTTTAGGGTATAGAGGCCGGAATAATTAGCAATCGCACCCCGTCAAAGTTCCTAATCTAATTACTGATCGTACCATATAAACCCCAGCACCCTATGTAAAGCCCCAGTCTACTTGCTTCCCCCGCCACTAAATTCGCCTTAAGCCCGCAACTCTCAACCATACAAGGGTTCTCAGCGAGTTAATCTTACAGCGGGGTCTTGAGGGGCCGTCAATAGTACATTCGGGTTTTGGGAGGACGGTATACAGGTGTATAGACGTTTTAGAGGGCTGATGTAATGAATGCTACTTGTTACCTAGGTTTCTGCTGCTTCTTCATTCTTCAGGGTTCAGAAAACCCTCGCTCCCAAAGAGCCCGAAATTCGGGCGACTGCCGCCGAAACAACGCGAAGTTCCTTCTTTGGCCGCCCAAAAGGAGGTCGGCGAGAGCGTCACTCAGAGGGCTTGGCCTTCTTGGAGGTTCAGAGGTTCATGGGTCGTTATAAGTAGGGTTAAAGTTGGGTAAGGGTAACTATACCTATAACCCAATATCATGGGACTTATACCTCCACTTATAACTACCCATGCAACCTCCATAAGTCCCATGATATTGGGTTATAGGTAGAGTTACCCTATTTATAACCCCCCTTATAACTACCCATGGAACCTCCAAGTTGGGGCACCGGCCTGGAGGGCCCGCAGGCGTAAGTTTCCTCTGCTCTCGAAGGTCGTGGCACTGCTGACGCCGCTTGTTCTGGAGGCGCTTGGAACGCTTGGCGCCCTTAAACTTGTCCTGCCAGCTTTGCCACGAGATCTTAAGAATCTTGTTGGCAGCTGAGCAGGGAGACGCTTGGAGAACACTCAAACGAGCACAGCGGTTGCAAGCGCGGCAGGTGTGGCAAGTCATCTTGGCACCTGACTCAAGAGTCCTCGAGCAAGGGTTGTCAAAGTCAGGGTCACTAGCGGCCTTGAGCCACTTACCCCGAAGGCGCTTGCGGCACTTGACAATCCTGTCATCGGCGGTTTTCCTGCGGAGGGCAAGGTTGCCGATGGCAATGTAGGTACCTGATTGAAAAACCCTGGCCCTATAACCCCAAGATTGTAGACTGCAGCTAAAGAACATTAAGCCCAAGGTTTCTTAATCAGGTTCCTACATTCAACCAACATAAAGCCTAAACCCCTAAACCCCTTAACCCCAAACCCAAAAGGCCCTGGCTGAAAAAAGCCAAGACCCTGAAGAATCCTCAGCTCTCAACTGGCACCTGAACCCGGATAAAGCTCTAAACTCTCCTAAGTTTATGGTTTAGGGTTTAGGGTTGTTTTATCCCTCCTACCTAGCAAGGATGAAGCCCGCATTGGGTTTAGGGATTAGGGTTTAGGGTTTAGGGATTCATGATTAGGGTTGAGGATTTCGGGATTAGGGTTGGGTCTCTAGAGGCAGCAGCAGCAGCCATTGAAATCCTAACCGCAAGCTCCACATCTCGAGCCGGCGGCCGCATTGCAATGTACCAGATTCCGCTGCAGCTCAACTCTTCTGGTGTCCTGACAGACGTTGAATCTTAGGCTTGGGATCTTGGTGTTACGGTTAAGGGTTTAGGGTTTCACGGTTTAGGGTTTAAGGCCCTAGGTTAGGGCGGGCACAGGGGCCATAAATGAACTAAGAGTAAGTCTTGGAAGTTGGCTTCCGTTAGAAGCCGACATTGCTGTAAACCCTACACCCAACAATTCCTAAGCTAACCCAACTCGGAAAAAACCAAAACTCGGCGTCTTCAGCTTCTCTGGGATTTCGGGTTTCGGGTGAAGCACGGATTCAATTCAGGTTTTCGGGCACATAAACCTGTAAATATAGTGAGGAACCCGATCGACAAGCTTTCGACATTTAAAATCTAGGCATGAGTTGTATACAGTTTGGGGTTTCAGCTTCACGGCCTAGAGCTTCTATGAGCTTCTTTTTCAATCCACGAAGGCATCCTGTATAGACCCGGAATGGGGGGATCTGTCCTGCAACACTGCAACAACAGCAAGCTGCAAGGGACCGGCATTTTCGCCATGACACCTCTGAAACCCCAACAACCGCTTGTAGAATCTGACGACTTCTCCTTCTGAGAAAACCTGAAAGCCTTACAGCATCTCTTTGTAGTGGCCTGTCTTCTATTGTCTTACCTCTACTGTGACATTCAAGCACAGTAGACCCCACGTAGCACCTTCTTAATAACCCTCTGCTACAGTACCCCTAAACCCTCAGCCTTGAACCCCTAAACTTCCCTAAGACGCCTCAAAGCAGCCCTCACCCCTAAACCCCAAACCTCCCCAAACCGCCTTAAAGTTGGGAGTTTCCGACAAGTAGGGGATCCCAATATAGCCTAAACATTAGGATCCATATTATAAGGACCCCCAAAGAAGGTAACCCTGATATTCGGAAACTCTAAACCCTAAACCCATTACAGAACCCTTATAGATCCCTTTAAGGAACCCTTAAAGGATCCCTTTAAAGGTACCCTCAGGTACCCCTAACTTTCGGAAACTTTAAACCCTTATAAAGCCCTTGAAAGGAACCCTTATACTGTAGTACCCTTACAGTAACCCCTTTTAAGGGAACCCTAAGGTACCACCCTATTTTTCGGAAACTCCGAAAAGACGGGCCTGGAAAAGCTCGAGAGCATCGCGCCAGCGCCTCCTGGCCGTGAAGGACACCAGCCGCTGTGTGACCTCCGGCCGGCTCCAATGGGGGCTTTCAGGGTTTAGGGTTGTTTTTTTGAATCGCTCCTTTTCTCCCGGGTTTAGGGTCTAGGGCTTTCGGGGTTTAGGGCTTTCGGGGTTTAGGGGTTTAGTGGGTGGAGGGTGGTGGGTTTAGGCGTTTAGGGTTGTAGCTATAGGGGCTAACAGTGTAGGGGACAGAGCAGCAATCGAAATCTGAAAGACTTTCAGAATGAAACCCTAGAGCACAAATACCTGGATGTCTTAGGAGCCTGAAACCCTCCTCGACAGGACCCAACAACTAAGCAGTTTCCCTCCAAAGGATATACCTGGCGCCCCCCGGATGTCACATCACTAGTGTTCTGCATCCTTAGCTACCTGTTGAGTCTGCTCGGGCACTAAGGTGTCCTGCGTGCAATTCTGACGGCACAGGGCACGGGGGAGGGTTTCTGCAGCATCATGTAAAAATGTAAGATGTAGTCTGTAATATGTTGTATGGCGTTTTTACTACAACACACATAGTGTCATAGGTCGCTTTTTACTGACGACGTCGAAACTCACTTCACTCAACTTCATGGCTTCGAAAGATCGGTACAGGATCTCAGCCACATCATGCCACAGCACACCTATAGATAGTCTAAATATAAAGATTTGTGAACACTCCTTAAGGCAACAAGCCTAATATAGGGGCCTTAATTCTTGGAATAGGGTTTTGGGGCCTATTATACTAGAATAAGAACAAGGAACTCCCAGAAGAGTATTGCAAATTATTTAAGCCTCTATACTAAACCCCTATAATGCCCCTTATAGTAATACTGATAGACCCCTTTAAAAGGAACCCTATTTTAGGCCTCTATAGTAGACCAAATCCCTCAAAAACCCCACCCGGTGGCCTGTGGGGGGTCGAGGGTTTCCAGAGAACTCCGCATCTCCTCGCGTAAGGGTGACTCCAAGGGTGAAATGAGGGACCCTTAATAAGGACCCCTATGTATATACCTTTAATATATATATATATATATATATATATATATGTATATTTATCTATATATATATATATATATATGTATATAATTAGTATATACCCTTTATATAGCCCATTATAGGGTAGGGGTCCCCATTAAGGGTCCCTCCTTTTCCCCTTTGGGTGAAGTCATGCAGGGGCCGAAAATGAGTAGAATAGGGTTCCCTTTAAAGGGGTCTATATAAGGGTTACTATCAGGGATCTGTAAGACTAAGTAGAATAGGGTTCCCTTTAACGGGGTCTATAAGGGGTACTATGGGGACTATAGCGGATCTCTAAGGGTACGATAGTGTAGGTGCCTTCATGATTAGAATGGGGTTTGGGGGGGTATAGTATACTATAATTACAAGAAGGAACGCGCAAAACCCTGTTCGATTTTTAAGGCCCCTATATTAACTCTCTCTTTCTCTCTCTCACTGTCTCGCTCGAACACAGAACGTCTTCACAAAACTCGATCATGTCAAGATGAGGTTAGACATCTTCCCTCTGCCTTTCTTGAAGCAAGTCTCTGTTCTTCAATGAACTGAAGAAGGACGTGACTGTCGATCGCGATGAATGCAAAAATCAGCACACACACACACACATATATATATATATATATATGCATGCATGCATGCATGCATGTATGTATGTATGGATGGATGTATGTATGTGTATGTATATACATATGTGTATATGCATATGTACAGAGAATATACAAACATACAAATAAAGCGAAACCCTTCAGACAAATGGATCACAAACTCTTCCAAACAGCCCCTACACACCTCAGCACTCAAGCCCTGCCGCTCAACAAATCCACTTTCTTCTCGAAGTTTTCGGGTCTTTGGAACATGATCTGGAATCTCACAAACCCATAAACTTTGGAGGGAACCCAAACACCCTTTAAGCCGGAACTCAGCCGGAAGGCTTCCAGCTCCCACTTCTGTACTTGGGTGGTTGTCAAAATTATGGTCCCTTTTGGGGTACCCTAAGTAATAGGTTCCGTATCATAATAATGAGCCAAAAAGGGACCTAATTTTGACAACTACCTACTTGAAGGTCGGCAACGATTGCAATACACCGACACACGAAATACTGTAATATGTGTCGCCATGTGGGAGTTTCCGAAAAATTAGGGGTACCTTATTTTGGGGTCCTTGTAATATGGATCCTACTATTTAGGGTACTATATTACGGTCCCCTATTTTCGGAAACTTCCATGTGGATACTGAGATTCTGGGCACCCTCAGCGCAGCGTACTCCTACGCACCAGCCCTAGAACTCTCAACCCCTTTGCCTGATTGGCTTGAGCCCACCACGAACCCGCATGGCAGCCCAACACCCAAAACATACCCTGAACCCATAAAAACCCTCAACCACTTGTACGGAATCTAGACATAGCGCGGCAAAACTTTCCTGGAACGCTTGTAGTAACAACCCGCACAACGGCTAGAGAGAAGTATAGTGGCCCTTCTGCAACGTTTATACAAACCAAAAAATAGGAAGCCAACACCATCAGAGAGAAGAGTTCGAGGCGTTCCGGGCTCCTTTTAAGGGATCCTTTAAGGGCTCTTTTAAGGGATCCTTTAAGGGATCCTTTTAGGGATCCCTTAAGGGCTCCTTTAAGGGATCCTCTGAGGGCACATGGGGTCCTCCGAACCCTCCAGAAACGCAGCAACGAAACCATGGCTTTTGGGCCGAGGAAGTGTAGGGTTCCTTTAAAGGGATCTATAGGGATTCTATAAGGGTTCCTTTAAAGGGATCTGGGTTCAGGGTTTAGGGTTTTAGGTTTTAGCTTTTAGGGTCTAGGGATCAAGGTTTAAGGTTTAGGCTTTAGGGGTCTAGGGTTCAAGGTTTAAGGCTTAGGGTTTAAGGTTTAGGGTTCAGGGTCTAGGGTTTAGGGTTCAGGGTCTAGGGCTCCAGGTTTAGGGCTTAGTCTTTAAGGTTTAGCGTCTAGGGTTTAAGGTCTAGGTTCCAGGGCTGAGGAAGTTCAGTGTTTAACGTCGAAGGCATTGGGTTGAGGGCTTTGGGGTTTGGGGATGCAGGGTTTGGGGCTAGAAGCGCTTCCGGCTTTGGCTGCTTCGACCGTTGGGGTGCAAAACTGTTCGAGTTCTGGACTGCTGGGTGCTTAGGGCTGATGGCCTCCGCTGGGTTTAGACAAGGTGGGAAAAAGCTTTTGGCCGCTGACTGTGCGACTGTTGGGCTGAGTGCCTGAACAGCCCAAGCAGATTGCGACCCATGTGACGCAAAACCTGAGAAGATCCGATTGTTACCAAGTTTGCTGCCAGCTTCTGATGAGACTGAGGCCATTGTATTCCGATCCTTGCGCAAGCTTTGGTTTGTCTTGTGGCCGTTAGGGGCTTAGGGTAGGGACACGATACAAAGAAAAACAAGCCTCTCGACTCCGGACTCGGACTCGCGGCTGTGGCATATCGAAGAACCATAGTATATTATCGCACTATTACAGTATATTATGGTACCTTACGCAGGCCGTAAGAATGTCGTGGTATGGAATATGCTGGCCAGATTGTTGGGCTAGCCGTTTCGGGTGCTTAAGATGCCTGTTGGGAAAGCTGATTTAGGAGTTTGAGATTGACAAGGGTTTTGGCTATGTAGGGTTTTGGTGCCATGCCTAGGCAAAGGCATGGCTTTTAATTCGGGGCAATTCAGGAATGCCCAACCCTGTGCGGAACGACAAAAGCTTTCGAAACAGATTCTTGCCAGATCCACGAAGCACAACTACTCGTCATGATATCTTCACTCTTGACACACTGCTCATCCGACCAAACCAGCCAGGCAATTTTCTCACGTCTGCCCGTCAGCTCATACAAACAAAGCGCGGCCGCAGTGGCCACATTCAGGGAGGCTCCACCTGATATACATGCGACACGTGTAAAGACAGGAAGCAAACCGAAATTTTGTACTCAACATGACAACAAGTTTCATGTGAGCTCCGCCTGTCTCGTTTTTCAGGAAGGTCGCCAAATTCGTCGGCAGCAGAATTTCAGTATGTAAACAACTTGATGGTTTCACGACGTCGAATCCCCTCACCCACATCTTATGCAAAAAGACTGGTGGTAGTCCGGACTGACGGGTGGGGACACATGTCGCAGTCATTGCAATGCACACTTGCTTTCAATCGAAAACTTTCTGTTTTCGGCATTTAACCTTTCAAACCAGAACACCCCCACACACACACAACAACTAACGCTGTTGGTGCTCCAATCGATCTTCAGGAGGAATGACAACAAAGCTGGCAAGACTGCGAAAACGCTGGTTGTAAAGTTTCCCGAGATGGACTCCGCTCCTGGTAAACATGCTAACACTACGTGGGGCTTCAACCGCAACTGCCTAATTCTTCAGAGAGTGTGGTCCAGCTTACGAAACTTCTTGATCGGTAAGCACTCTTTGCGAAGCCCTGTTGATTTTGAGTGGCTTTTAAGAGAGTAAACCTCTGGTCTTTCGACCCTACCTACTGCCACAGTACACGAACCCCCTCACCATACTCTTCGTCGTTCAACGTCTGTTGCGTAATTCCGTTCTAGACTTGCCCTTGGGCAAAAAGTGGAACCTGTGAGTTTCCTGGGCAGCTAGCAACATTGGCGAGGTCGCGGCGTCGCAGAACGATGGATTGCAGCTGCGCATTCGAGAAAGGCAGATTATCGCACGATGGCTTTCATGCTGCAACTTGAAAACCATGTGCGCAAGCAGGCGCAACTCTTGCGACTCGATGGCACACTGCCGGTCGTTCTGAAAAGCGATTAGAAGCTGCAACCACAATGCCGTACCGAAGTCTTCTTTAATCTCTTTGATGGGAGCGTTCAACCTATGCTGGACTTGCAGGAACATGTCAACACGTCCAGGATCTAGCGTGCTCTGCCCGAAGCCCATGTTTGCGGATGACCCATCGATCAGAAATTCACAACTGTACTGACAATCGAAAGAATCAACCTCTGTCCTCCGGGCTCTGTTACTCTAGTTACACTCGAAAGTCATATGATGTTCAATGGCTCAGACCTGCGCGACCTTTCGGAAGGGGTCGAGGGTGCATCCTAATTAACACCTTGTATTCTTGATTGATGTGCGGACTGAAAAGCATCTGGCATATGCCCTTCTTTTCAAAACCAGTTCCTGCGATCCATCTTTTGAGACTTCAAGACCCCGAAAAACTTAAAGTTCCAACTTCTCCTTCCTGGAATCCAAAGAGTTATAGGCCCTAAACCCTAAACCCTACACCCTAGGGTTCATTGGGGGAAGGGGTGTGCCCGTTTCCCGCCTTACTGGGATGCTTAGGCTTGGCGGCTCCAGGTTACGGTTGGACTCTGACTAAGAGACCTTGCGCCTGTGTTTAGGGCTTCTTTGAGGGATCTATAAGGGCGACTATAAGGGGTCTATAAGGGTACTGTTTGCGGAAACCTACCATCTTGAGGACCTAAACCCTAAACCCTAAATGAGAACCTTCAAAGCACCATGCCCTGCATGCTAAACTCCACCCTCAAGTCAGATGCAACCCCGACTTCAAGGGTTGCGGTGTAGGACCCCGTGAGCAAGACGTCAGATCAGATCTATGTAACCCGAGGCCCTAAACCTAAACCCCGAAACCCCCAACACCCGAAGCCCAAAGTCCTGAAATCTAAGACCCTAAACCCTAAACCCTAAACCGGTTACTAAGACTGCCGCGCACTTGCGGCACCGAAATTCCGGTGTCGCAGAGAGCCAGAGCCTGGACAGAGCTCATGGAATCGGACCTACAGTAGAAGCCAGATTAGTGCTAGGATCCCTTATACTTTAAGGGCATGAGGATAATGATGTTCCAACTTTCTGGCTTCTACTGTAGGGCGTGTGGCTTTGCTCCTTCGGATTTTAGGTTTAGGGTTACAGGGCTTAGGGGTTCGGAACTGACGGTTGCATTATGATCGTACTTCCGAGTGACAACTATGTAAGCTTCTCGCGATTCGTGGATGCGGGGTATAGCATTCTAGAGTTTGCAATTTCGGTCCACCGTTAAGACCGGGTTCAAGCCAGACGAGTGCACACCTATGGCCAGCATGCAACCACCACCGTCTGATGTGGAGGAAAACTTACCGCAACCCTAAACCCGACGCTCTTGTAGATCGCTGCATCGACATGTCCCTTGGTTTGAGGAATCTTCCTTAGACTCGAGCAGGATTCCCCAATATGAGTTAAGGAATACTCCTTAATTCCTTTGTCGAGCCCTTATAGATCCCTTTAACGAACCCTTGGGGGTATATTTTAGAATGCCCTGACCCCTAGACCCTATAGATCCCTCGTGGATCCCTTAAAGGAACCCTAACCCTGTACTTAAGTGCTATCGGACTCCCCTAAACCCCAAATCCTATAGATCCCTTGAAAAGGGAGCCCTTAAAGGAACCCCTATAAGGGAACCCTTAACGGAACCCTTCGGGATCCCTTTAAAGGTGTTCCTTAGTGTAGTTGCTGAATGAAGCCACAAAAGTGTACACTGTTAGTTTCATAGTGGAATTATCCCAAAAAGTGTAAAGCGTATCCACTCAGCTACGACCAGTAAGTATGGATCCCTTTACAGGTTTTCCTTTCTCAAGGGATATTCCGCGATCTCATCCCTAAATCCTAAATCCTAAACCCTAAACCCCATCCCCTGAACCCTACTTGGCGGCCCAGGGGACTTAGTAAGTAGGCTATAAGTAGGGTTTTACGTACCCTAAATGGAGTTACCCCAATTATAACCCTACTTATAACCTACTTACTAAGTCCCTAAACCCTAAACCCTAAACCCCATAGATCCCTTTTAAGGAACCCCTATAGATCCCTTTAAGGAGCCCTACTTACTAAGTCCCCTGGGCCGCTAGGTATCCGCTTCGCCTCGGCGCTGACCCCCTCATCTTCGGCTCCCAGCACCTTTCCGCGAGTGGTTTCGCCAATTTTTGTGGGAGAGTGGGGGTTCTCTAAGGTTTTTTTGGTGTGGGGTTTAGGGGTTTAGACTTTTCGGGGATTAGGGGTGTAGGGTTTAGGGGTTTAGGGTTTAGGGTTTGGGGTTTAGGATTTAGAATTTAAGGTTTAGGGTTAAGTAGTTAGGTACTTATTAAAGGTACAAGTGTTCATTTCGAGATCTTGGTCTACATGAGGCCGTGGGGTGTGGGATTTCGGGCCTAACGAGCAAGGAGAGCAGTCGGCCGGAAGTGGTGACAGCGACCATGGGCCCTGATGGCCAAAATGCAAACCTTACAGCCTACCCAAAGGGATGCGACATGGAACGCTGAGGGGGGGTCTTACCGTATGTTGTGGTCTTGCCGCGTTTGATGCCCTCCCCCTCGCACACCCACCGCGATCGCAGAACCCCCATGGACCATTTAAGGAACCCGTTAACGGAAAGCCGAACTGAAAGGAACCATACTCTAGTCATGCAGCGCAGGTCCTTGCATCAGACGCAGTCGCTCTGATCTCCCGCAGGTAGCTTTGCAAGGCTTTTTCGGTTTGGGGGGTCTGGTTAGGGTTTAGGATGGTTTAGGTTACGGGTTTTGCGTCTGAGACAAAAACGCACCGGAGAGATTCGAATCTGACAAGGAGCACCGGATTCCAAGACATCCTGCAAGAAATGCTCACACAATCCTACAACCCGATGATCAGAACCCTCTGAATCCCTTCTGAATCATACGGACAATGCCCCACGAAAGATCACTGTTCAAGGCACCCGAAGCCCTTAAACTCTAGACCTCACTCTGTAAGTCCTACGCACTAAACTAGTCCATGGCAAGGATAGCTTGAAAAATCGACATGTCTATATATTCCTTCTTGGGTTTAAGTACTCTTTCAGATCGAACATGTTTCCCCCACTATGACAAAGAAAAACCCTAAACTCCATTCGCTCAAACCCTAAACTCTAAGTCCTAAAGCGACTAAACTCGTCCATCAAAAACTGTGAATTCTATTCCGGTTAGGGTTTACTCATATACAAACAAAATGTTACCCAACTATGACAAACCAGCCCTAAACACTAAACCCTTTTCACGACAGGACTGTCACGAACCCTAAACCCTAAACCTTAAACCCTAAACCCAAACGAGAGACTCCGCCAAACCGCTCTAAGCTCCTCGCCAAGGCCCAGTCCTCTGCCCGCTTCTGACCTCACAGCTCTCCGCTTTTTATGGTTTAGGCGTTCACACTCGGACAGTCCAGGCGAGGCATATGGTTCGGTAAGGATCATGGTTCAGGGGTTTCGGGGTTACGGGGTTTTAGGGTGTCAGGGTTTAGGGTTCAGGGTGTAAGGGTTTAGGTGTTTAGGGTGTAAGGGTTTAGGGCTGAGCTCCCGAGCTACGAGAAAAGGACAAACCACAGGAGCTGCGCTGAGACTTGATATTAAGGGAAACTAGAGTAACGAGAAGAGTTGCAAACTATAGTCGCTACTAGGAACGTCACATCAGGGTTTAGGATTTGTCGCTTGCCCTGCACCCTGCTAGGACGAGGCCGCGATGCGGCGATGCGGGGCCACCGACTGCACATAGGTGCGTGGCGACTCTTCGCGACGGGACACTAGACTAACCCACAGAACAAAAAACCTTCAAAATCAGTCGGCGCCAGACTTTGGGAAGGTTGGTGCTGGGAGAGCTCTGGGTTTAGGAGTGCCGGGTTTTTTTGACTTGGGAGGTTTAGGAGTGCAGGGCTTGAAAACTTGGGGTTTGAGGCCTTGGGCACCGATAGGCCCCATAGTAGTTCCTTTTTCGGATTACCGTATGGAATTCTAAATATGAACCCCAAAAAGGAACTACTATGGGGCCTATGGGTAAGGAGTGCCGGGCTTTGGGGATCACCCAGAGACTCCAATATCCGTTAATTAAGGAATATACCTTAAATTATATTAAGGATCCTACTATAATTTAAGGTATATTCCTTAATTAACGGATATTGGAGTCTTTGGGCAGTCGGGTTCACAGCCCTGCGAGTGATGGGTTTAGGCCTCCGGTGAGTTGGGATTTCGTCGCACGGTTCGGGTTTAGGGTTTAGGGTTTAGTTTTTAGGGTTTAGGGTTTAGGGTGACTAAATGTAATGGTGGTCATGTGCAAAAACGTTCGTCTTCATGATGATGATCACAGAAAATGTCGCAGCAAAAAATGACAATTGTCACGAATGGTAGCAGTAGTACTACATGTACTACATTAACCCCTAAACCCTAAACCCTAAGTAAACCCTAAACCCAAGAACCCTGGACCCCCTCGGACTCCCTAACCCTAAACCCTGAACCCTATATACTACATAGTGCTACACTAGCCCTCAACCCCTTTGCCCCATATACTACTTGGTACAACAAGAATCCTAAACCTTACTAATTAGCTGAGTTCATAAGCCCCAAAAACTTTACACTTCTAGTTTCATAGCGGGTAATATTATATTCCAAAAAGTGTAAAGTGTATCCACTCAGCTACTAAGTATATCCTATATACTACTTAGCACTAGAAAAACCAACCCTTATATAACTAAACTTCAAGTCAAGCCTCTTTCCACTGCAGCGGGCCGTTCGAAAAAGTCCTCTGCAGCGATGAGGCGGAGGCCTCTTCAGGGCTTCTGGGGATTTTCTGGTATGCGTTTAGGTGTTCGACTTTAGGGGTTTTCGGGTTTATAAGGTTCAGGGTGTATACGGGTTTATGTAGGGTTTGGGGTTTAGGTATTAGGGTTTAGTTTTGGCGTTTAGGGTGTAGGGTTCGGGGTTTAAGTTTAGGGCTTATAAGGTTTGTGTTGCAGGGTTCAGGTTTTAGTTTCGGGTTTAGGGGCTCAGGATGGTTCAGGGTTCAGGGTTTAAGGATTAGTAAGGTTTAGGGTTTAGGGTTTAGGGTTAAGGGTAAAGCCGAGGGGAACCAACGGTCAACATGGTATCATAGTAGAATAGTTCCCCGAAGGGTGAAAAGGTACCTGCTCTACTCCGACGTAAGGCGTTAACACGATAATATAGGGCCCTTTTTAAATAGAAGAGGGTTTCGGGGCCCAATATACTATAATGACAATAAGGGATGCCCTATAGCAGAATTCAGGAGTTTTGGCGGGCTTACAGGCGGAGAATTTCGAAAGCCTGGGACAGCTTGAAGTTTCTGTAAGATTCCATGTTCTCGTATAGTGTATACTTTGGCCGCAAAGTACCTATCTATACAGGAACCACTTCCGGGCCTAAGTATATGGTATATGCGTACATGGACACCCTAGAGTTTTGGCATGGCCTGGCTTAGAGCTATTAATTCAGGGTTGGGGTCTTTTGTTTCGGGGCTGGGCTTTCCAGGCTTGAGGATTGTAGGGTTTTGCTGCTCTAGACTTCGGAATTAATTCACGTAACGTCCTTAGGGCTCCTTCATGTTCCTTATTTTAACTGTACCACAATACACTCCACAAAACCTTCTCTGATTATCCGTGACTGTACATCATACTTGAAATATAGAACCCTTACATATACCTTAGAGACCCCTCAAAGGAACCCGGGATTCCGGTAACCCTTGAATCCAAAACCCCTCGAACACTCAACACTCCTTAAAACTTTAGGGCTCATAGGGTTCAGGGTTACCCTACATGAAGCCCTAGAACCTCTTAAGAGAACCCTCAGAGTTGCCAGTTTGGCCAAGGCTCCCCCTCGTCGCCCCATAAACCTAAACCCTAAAGACCCTACATACCCCGAGCGCTAACCAAACCAAAAAAACAAGAAGCAACCTATAAACCCTAAATGCCCTAAACATCTCACAAAACATCTCAAAACCATCTAAAACCCGGTCCAAAAAAACCATAAAGCCTCGCTGCTTCAGAGCGCGGAGGGCCTTAGGGGCCTCTCGAGGATCCACTCAGAGGGCTCTGTGGCTTCCCTTTGAGGGTTCCTTTAATAGGGCACCAAGAAAAGCACATAAGCAAAAATAAGGTTAGGGATTTCCCATATAACCCCCCCCCTGACAATGAAGCCGAATAAGGTAGGGATATCCCTATAAAATGCTTATGCTTATGTGCTTTTTGGGTCCCTATTTTTAAGAGTGATGACAGGGCTTAGGGTTTCCTTTAAGGGTTTAGGGTTTAGGGCTCCTTCAAAGGGGTTACTATAGGGTTCTATGATAGGGTCCCTTGAAAGGGTACGGTAAGGTTCTATAATCGGGTCCCCTTCAAAGGCTTCCTTTGAGAGGGTTGCTTCTAAGGATCTGAGGTTTGGTTTTGGGATTCCCTTAGGACGGATTCTGGGTCTTACGTGTTTTCGGGTGGTTCCGTTGGGGGTGTTGTTTCTCTTCCTTGAAGGGATCTGGGGCTTCCCCTTTCAGGTGGTTATAGGATTCCGGTAAGATGCCTTTCTGGGCTTGAACCCTACTTTAATTATTAAAGCCTATATTATAGCACCCTTACAGATCCCTTGTATCCAAGGGTAAAAGGAGGGACCCTTAATAAGGACCCCTAGGTATATACCCTTAATATAGCTATTATATACCCATTATATAGCCCATTCTAGGGTAGGGGTCCCCATTAAGGGTCCCTCCTTTTCCCCTTTGATTATAGTAATAGTATCCCTTATATAGACCGCTATTTCGATGGTTCCGTTAAGCGCTCTAGGCCTGGCCTTCCCTGAAAGCGTTTCCCTTTTTGAGTTGCTTGGGGGATTTGCTAGTGGCTTTTGTTGCGTGTTCGGCTCCGTTAGGCTTTTCGGTGGGCTAATGTAGGAACCTGATTAAGAAACCCTGGGCCTAGGGGTTCCTTTAAAGGGGCCTATAAGCGTTACTATAAGGAATCTATAAGGGTACTATTATGTAGGAGCCTGATTAAGAAACCCTTGGCCTGCAACCCCCAAAATAGTAGGATTCATATCAGGAACCCTAATAAAGGCCCAAGGTGTCTTGATCAGGCGCCTACATGAAGACAGTACCCTTATAGACCCCGTTAAAGGACCCCTAGAAACAGGCCCAACGTTTCGTAATCAGGTTCCTAGATTATTGGGTTCTTGCAAGGCGGTTAGATTATTGGGTTCTTGCAAGGCGGTGCTTTGTGACGCTCGCACTCGGCAATAACATGCGAGATCTCGAGGCTTCCGCGGAATAACACGGAGCAGAATGTGGGAGTTAGGATTAGGAGGACCCTCGGGGATATAGACCCTCTCTCCCTCATCATGCTACCCAGAATGTCTGTCTGCCCGGTGTCCTGAAGTTTAGGACTTTTTTGGAATGGGTCTTGGGATTTGCGGTTTAATGTTTTTCAATTTTAGAAGTTTAGGATTTGAGTGGGTCTTGGGATTTGCGGTTTAAGGGTTTTGGGTTGCTGCTCGGGCCGAGGATTCCCACAGAGCCTTTGGGCTTCAACGTCATGATCATTTTCAAACCTTCTAGGGTTGAAAAACACAACCCTCAGCCCTGAACCCGTCCTGGTTTAGGGCCGCTTTAGGGGTTTATGGCTTTGGGGTTTGCGGGCTTCTGGGTTCGATTTCGGGTGGGGGCTTTGGCTAATAATATCAGGGCCGGTACTTCCTCGAGCAACTCCCAGCCTTTTTGGAGGGTATGCGCTTTTCTACAAGTCCGACATGGACTATCAGAGGAGTCCTCTTACTGGGTAGCCATACTTACAACCCATATTATATAAGGGGCTCACAACCCCACTTATTACCCATGAACCTCCAAGTACTCATAAAAGGGCTAGGGCACGAAGGATTGCCGGTCAAGGGGTCGAACGCTCTCGGGTTCTAGTGTGTCAGGTACTTGAAGGATCCGGGGGCTTAGCAGCAGTTTTACTTGGTTATACCCACTGGGTATACCGATTCAGATACCTATGACCTTAGTAATACCTCCCTGAAGAACCTTGCAGGCTTTCAGCTGCAGCGTGCGCGGCTCTACAGTCCAGTAGCTCGGGTCCAGGATTTAATTCTGCCGTAAAGCTGCCCCGGGGAGACATTTGGCTTCCAAAGCATATGGAAGCAAACCATAAAACGATACTACAGTAGTAGAGCATGTGGAACCGTAGCTAACTACAGTAGTGGGTTAGAACTACGCTTCGTGGTATCCTCCTTAAGTTTAAGTGTTCTCGTGGTGAACTACATGCACGAATCAACATCTGCTCTTTATACTGCAGCACAACCACCAATGAAAGCCTTCAAAGAAAAGAGAGGCTTAGGTCCGGCACACTCTCTGTCCGGTGAAAGCTGGCGAAGTACCTCTTGGAGGGAGGCTTCAGAACCCATGTGTATCAGACCGAACTTGGTTTTTGGCAGCCGCCTCTATGTATCCATCCATCCGTCCGTCCCTCTGTCCATCCGTCCATCCATCCATCCGTCCATCTATCCATCCGTCCAATTCGTACATCCATCTGCCTATCCATCTGTCTATAAGCTGTCTGTCTATCTATCGGTTGCCTATCTCACTTTCTACATAATGATCCGTGCACCTTGCTGTTTCATCGGAAGATTTATACACAGACGCATACACACAAATATGCAACATGTGTGTCTGTATTATGTGAACGGTAGTATGCACACGAACACACTGATATACATATATGTACACTGTACACACATGGAGTTATGCTTATCTTCATGTGTGCCTATCTCCCACAAACCTGGACGTTTTTGAATTAAGCGATTGTGAAAACAATCAGTAAATAGGTAGAAAGTTATAGACATAGAAATATGTTTATGTGCATGTGTAAGATCATGAACAAGAGATATCGCTCGCCTATATAATACGAACGGATATGTGGATGTGTATACATGTATGTAGACATACAACATCTCAACATATCACGCACAGACACACACACACAGAGAAAAACACACGCGCACGCGGAGTTCCGCTTCCCATGGCATCACAGACGAAGCCCTTATCCCTGAACTGAACATAACCGAACCCCAGGATCGCCCCTACAGCTGTCCAAGGCTTTTGCTCGCCTCCTGTCTTCGACCTTGTCGCCGCTTACTATGCTCAGGTTTAAAGCTCAATTTTTTGGGATCCAGCAAACCCCATTTCCCTAAGCTCTAAAACCCTCATCCCTAAAACCCCCAAAGCCCTAAGCCTGAACCCACAATTAAAGCCCGAAACCCTAAAACCCCAAGCAGCCAAAACACAGTGAACAGAGAGATCCGAAAGGCCCCAGAGCCCTCAACCCAGCCCTATATACACCAAAAGCCCACCCTATACCATGAAACCTAAGCCTAAGCATCAACCCTAAACCCTTAACCCTAAACTTTAAAACCCTAAACCCTGAACCCTAAACTCCTAAACCCAAAAATCGCCAAGATTCATCCCCGGGCGCAGGCGCACATCCAGCCGTCTGACACCGCAGCGGCTCGGCCGTTCAGTGCCTTTTTGGCCCGTTTTGGGACTCCGACATGCCTTAATTACGATATATAAGGTAATAAGATACCCTAATTTGAAGTAGGATCCCAAATATGATCTAAGTTTAAGGCTATATTCCTTAGTTAAGGGATATGGGAGTCTCTGGGAGTGGGACTCTTGGGCTTCCGGCCAGGACGGCTGGGGCAGAAGGTTTAAATGTTTAGGGGTTTAGGGCTTAGGCGAGGCATATGGTTCGGAGTCGGGCAAGTGAAACGAAGCTAAAGGAAGTAGTCATGATGACAAGCAACAAGAATATGATTAACAAATAAGGTGACTGTGCTTCCGTAGGCTGCTTCCTATGGGATCCTACTAATACAATGAAGCAGGAGTGTGACTAGTAGAACCTCGGGAGTCTTCAGTTACAGATCACCGAGAGTGTTAGGGAATAGTTCTGTAGAGGTACGAAGTACATGCAAAGGAGGCGGGACAACTCAGGTTTGGTTGTGATCGGCATAAGTCATTCTTACAATGATTTAAGTTCGTCAGCATGTTCCCGACTGTTTGTGAAATCAAACATTTTCTACTAGACACTTCACAAGCTTGGTGAAACTAGAAGTGCTCTTGTTGTCAATCTAGGGCGCCTTGAAAGCGGGAACAGGTTTTGGTGGCTCCTGTGCTACAACACGACACTATCGTAAGCAATCCAAGGCCCCAAGCAACGAGATTACTCATTGCTCGAGCTTCTATGTTCATTAACAGGTGCTTTTGTGCAGCAGTGCCGTGCAGAGCATTTGGTCTCAAGGACGGGTGTCTTCCAATCGAAACCCCTGTTGAGGGATGCCTGTCACACATGCCCCACAACTGCTAAGACTCTGTCCAGAAAGCACCAAAACAGACCTGCTGAGTTTGAGAAATGACAGCTCGAACCTGGATATCCCACGCCCCTCACGCTCACTTCATTCCCAAACTCAAGGAAGCAATGTCTCAAGTTTTTAAGTATTTAACAGCTGGGTTTTGTAGGACCAAGTAGCCTAATCATTAGCACTGATGTCATTACGATCACTGGGCATTACCCTCAACTCCTGGACCTGAAACCCTAAACCCGTTTTACTTGTTCATGCACTTGGAAGCTATTTGAAGCAATAAAAATCCAAAACCGCAAAGCCCCACAACCCTTAAACCCTCAGCAAAACCTTTAAACCCCCCCAACCCCTTCAACAAAAATTGCGACGTCCCCTCCTGGGGCTGAGGTCCAAACCGACCAGGCCGCCGAGGTTACGACGAAAGACACCACGCCCAGACAACTGGTGCTTTTGGGGGTAAGGGCTGTTTCTTGCGGTGGTTAGGGTTTAGGGTTTGGGGGCATTGGTGGGATTTTGAAGGATTTAGGAAACAAAGCGGTCTGGGTCTAGGTCTCTGCTCGTTGGAACCTGTTTGGCTTTTGCTCATGGTATTTGTTCTGTAAGCGGGTTCTGGAGTTGATAGTTCTTTTTTGCAGTGGGTTTGCAGCCTAAGTTTAAGGCGTAGTCTGTTGGGGTTGGCGGTTGAGGCTTTGGGTTCATGTAGGGTCCATGGAGCCGGGGAGACGGCCACAACTGTTGCCACGATCATCCAGACTTGTGTCGCAATTCGGATGAACCAGCGATTCCTTGTCCTCTAAAGAACGAACTAGACACTCTTGAATCTCAAGAGAATACCTTCTGGGGGTTTCCGAAAATGCGGGACCCTAACAACACAGAAGGACAACGAAGAAAAAAGCCGTAAAGGTGGTCCTACCGCCCTACTGCCGTCTTGTCCTGAGTCGCCGGCCGGGCCGTCTTGATCAATTGGCCGAGGTTCATGGCCTGGATACTCTAGGGGCCTTAATGATTAGAATAGGGCTCTTTTTCTATAGGGCTACTATAAGGGCTAGTATAAGGATGTAGTATAGGGTCCTTAAGAACCATAGGTAATCTAATGCTTAAGGCCTCTATGTTAGTCCAGCATAATCCAAATCCCAAACCCCTAACCTCAGGCTCTGGTTCTCAGCTTGGGCCTTAAGACTTGAGAGTCTCGGCTTACGTAAGCATTCCGTGCTTTCCACGGCGTAGCCTCAGGACCTGAGAAGCTTTGCTTATCTGCTTCGATTTGTAGGAACTGACGGAGATACCGGGGGTTCGGGGTACGCCTGAGTTAAGATATAGGCCCTGATAATTAGAATGGGGTTTTGCGGCCCACTATACTATGAGAACAAAAAAGCCCACACAAAAGTCTAGGTAATTATTGAGGCTCCGGAAGTACTCGGCTGAGAAAACCCCAGCTTTGACACTCGCCCCCGCACCGCTTCCCGCCCCCAGCGCTCTACGCGAAGCCCTTGAACCCGAAACCCCTAGAGACCCGAAACTTGAGGCGTAAACCCTAAACCCCTAAGCCCTAAACCCTACAGAAGCCTCCTGAGACCCTCACAAAGCCCTCTAGAACCCTTGGGTCTTTAACCCCCCCGGAACCTCAGTTCTTCTTGGAAGCTTCGGTCTGATATGGGAGTTTCCGAAAATTAGGCGTACCTTGTTAGGGTGTCCTTATCAAAAGGGTCCTGCTATTTAGGGTGCTATATTAGAGTACCCTATTTTCATATGCCGGACACGACAGGGCCTCTCACTGTGACAGGCACTGCAAGACGTGCGCTGAAGGGCGGCATCGGAGCTTCTATGTGCTGGGGCGATCAGAGACTAAGGGGACCGCAGTGGGAGGTCTCGAGAAGCAGGGCCCGTTACTTCAGGAAGGTAGGGTTTAGGGTTTTAGGATTTAGGGTTTGGGGGTTTAGCGTTTAGGGTCTACCTATTAGGGCCCCCTAGTTTCTGAAACTCACAGGTGTCGTGCCTCTTGTGTGCACAACAAAAACGTGCAAAACCGGGCCAGGTGCCGAGGCACCTTACCGCAGGGGAAAAGGGTGGGAGATAGTCCCGGCAGTCAAAAGTAGATCTTAAACACTTTTACAAACGCCTCAGTTCGCATCGATCTTGTTCCACACGCCGGAGGGGAGGGCGATAAACTGCTTTGCAAAGTCTTCCATCTTCCAGAGCCTGGTCCGACGGCTTAGGGTTGAGGGCTCAGGGAAAAGGGAAGTTTAGGGTTTAGGGTTCAAGGCTTAGGCTTTGGGGAAGTTTTTTGTTGTTGAATCCTCTTTGCTCCCCGCCTAGGTTAGGTTGAGGGAAGTTTAGGGTCTTTTGGGTTTCCGGAGCCTGGTCCGGAGATCGCTGATTTTCTGACTGGCGTCGTTGATGTTGTGGACCAAGGACTCGTAGTCAGCCTGGAGCTGGTTTGCATACCTTACTTGTTCCAGCATCCTGGTGGTACCAAAGGCTCAAGGGTACACCAAAAAGCATAAACAAAAAACTGAAGGTTTCTTACTCTGCGGCTACGATACTTATTCTCGTGCTCTTCAATGTCCGGCTTGATGCGGATCACCAGGTCGATTTTCTGGTCCTGGAGACATAAATGAGCCTGCACCTTCTGCACCCGGCGCCCCAATTCTCCTGAGGCATACACTGCTCATGCCCTAAACTCAACATTGTCCCGTCCTGAAGGAGGATGGTGTTGTTCGGGGCCGCGGCGGGAAGAGGAAATGAACCGTTTGCACGCCAGCGCTCTGGGTGCTCACCGTGCGGGCCATAAGGCGAGGATGTGATGACATTTCCGACACCCCAGCGCTTTCTGTCCACGATCGTCTTGAGATTCCACACTACTTCCATCTCCTTGTTCAGGTAGATCAGGATCTTGTTGATGTACCTTGCCCTGGGGGGTAGCTCCTGCTTCCGAGGCGCCAAAGCTCGAGGCTCTTCGGAAAGAAAACGGCCTGTGCGGTTCCAGACGACATCATGGCCCGTGGCGTTTGAAACCAGCTGCATCGTGTAGTTGACATATCCGTTCAATATGGTCAACACCTGGTACTCCTGCACTATCGGAGTTTGAAGTGGCTGCAGCAGCTTTTTGAAGTGGTTCTTGGTCCGGGTGCTGATGTCCCTCAACCACTTGTCACTTCGGCCAGGCTCTTCGGCGTCACCGAAAGGATCCATGTCCTCTGCCTGGCCCCGTAGCTGTCCACCGGCGAAAGGATTGGGCTCGAAGAGCACGGGTTCCGCCGCAACCAGCGCAGTGAGAAGCGAGAGAGTGAGTCGAAGAGCCATGACGGAATTAGCTTCGGGACGTGATGCTCTCTGAAGCTTCGACAAAAACTTGCGAGAGGTGATTCTGCATGGTAGGTAAAGTATGGCAAAATCGTAGGTCTGCCCCTTGGCATTCGCCCCAAAATCGGAACTCCAAAACCCTAAGACCTTAGACCAGAACCCAAGCCGTTGGGTTTGTGTAGCCCCTCCATCTCCGTCTGGGAAACCAGACGGAGCCCAATCCGTCCAGAACGACGATGGGCGGCACCAGCGCGCTGAGGGGCTGCGAGAAGGGAAATGCCTGGCGCACACTCCATCATACCATTTTGGGTTTGTAGCCTAAAACCCCTACATGCTAGACTTTGAAGGCTGTAGGGCACTCGGGGGAAACCATACCATTGCCGTAGACAAGAACCATTCGTACTGCCATGACATCGGCGTCTTTCTCGCCCACGGCAGTATGTCGAAGAAGTTTCAACATCTCGTCGGGAGTGACTTGCATAGTATTATGGTATTATAGTGTTAAAGTACTAGAGTATCAGGCGGTTGCCGGCCTGTGCTCTCACCTGGCCTCGAACCAGCCTAGTATTTGCTTAAGAACCCCCAAAAAAGTAATATAGTGATTATTATCTTTACTTTTTGGGGGTTTCTTAAGCAAATAGTAGATGCATGATGTCGCTGTACCTCCCGGAGCAAGTCTGGTCTTCCTCAAGATCAACTTTCTCACGACTCGGGTCGTCGAGAAAGACTCCCTCGTCGAGCTGAGGAATGCGATGTCGGAAACTGTCTAAGGCCTTGGACCTTCTCCAGCTCGGCTGCATGTTGGGACCAAGTTTTCGTATGCGGTGCTTGCCACAACCAAATTCTGCCAGGGGCTTCCCCACCCAAGGCCAACCCAGCATGATGAGGCCATGAACGATCAGAAGAGTATATCAGTGGCAGCAACACAGTAAACACGAAATCTTTCATGCTGTGGGTGCGCAGAGGGTAATGTGACAGTGGCTGTGTGCCGGCGAGCCCACGGCTCTTGTTCTGGGCCATGCCCCGAACTTTGGACTCAGGCCAACCCTCTACTGGAGTACCCGGCTGCTCGCGTATGGAGGAACGGATCCAAAAGGTTGGCTCATTCAAGGCGTCACCTTCCGGGGCCTGTGATTTTATGAAATGGGAGTTTCCGAAAATAGGGGATCCTGATATAGTACCCGAAATAGTAGGATCCTTATCTATAAGGTCCCCCAAAATAGGGTGCCCTATAGTTCGGAAACTCCCAAAATTCATGCCCATCCTGAGCTCTTCATCGTCCGAGGCGCACTGCCCATCATGCCATTTTCCTTCCCAAGCGACGGTAGCGGTGCTCATAACAAGCATTCGTTTCGCAGCGGAACTATCGGAGGAGAAGAGAGGCGTGGGTACACGGGGTTGGTACCATGAAGATAGATATATATATATATATATATATATATACATGCATCCATGCCTGCATACATACATACATATATATATATATATAGACATACATATATACATATGTATTTACATCGTTCTATATGTTTATATATATATATATATATATATATATATATATATGTATATATATATGTATATATATATATATGTATATATATATATATAAGAGGGTGAGGGCACGTGGGCACTTATAGGATCATGGGACTGAGTCGGTAGGGTTAGGAGTGAAATCCCTGACTCCCTAAGCCGTATGGGGCCTGAAGATCCCGGTATGGGATTTCCTGAAGGAGCCCACTAGTGACACTAGTGATAGACTTGTCAGGATTCAAGGCTTTAGGCTTAGGATTGACTGTTGCCCATTCCCCAAAAAGCCGAGAGGTACTAAGGAGCAAGGGAGCCTAGCTTTTTATGGCTGCTGGGACCACTGTTTTAAAAATGGCTGCACCCTGAGAGGTCGAAGGATAGGCAAGAGCGGAGGGCCTGAAGATTCAAGGCTTTGGGGCTTTGGGGCACCAGAACGTCCCCAATCCGTCGCGGTGGTTTTTTCGGGTGCCGTGTGTAGGGTTTTTTAGGATTTCCATGGGGAGCCTCTCAAGTTAGGTTGCGCTGAAAACTTCCACGTAGAGGTAAACCCCTGAAACCAAGATCAGCCGGCATCACCACGGCGAAGCGGCAGTGAGACTGGCGGAGAAAACGAGCTGACGCTTTCTTGGCTAAGTGCGCACTCGCAGCCCCGGCATGCCTGACACTGAGCCCGCCATGCTTTTCAAACCTGAACAAAACCCTTCTGCTTGCTGCTCTCAAGCTCCTGGCTTTCAGGAGCCTCGATGACTTAGTAGGACTCCGACGGCCCAGAATAAATCAAGCCCCTGTATCCAGCCCTGTGCAGGGCCCGAGATAGTACCGTTTAACCTCGAAACCATGTCAGTTCAAACTGCTGGAAGCAGATGCTGCTAGCAAAACCGAGGCTGACCTCGTCGCGCGTTCCATCCTCGGTGGAGCAGCATCAGCATATGGGGGCAGGGCTCTTAAAACAAGGGTTCAGGGCCTCCGGTTTGACAATGAAGTTTTCGCCCCTCCCTAAGGCCTAAACTGTAGGGATCCCCGCCGCCCCCAGAGTTGGGGGGCTGAGGGTGTCTACGGGGTTCCTTGTCGGGTGTGCTCTGTCGCCGCGGGCGACTTCTACTGCAGGCAAGCATCTCTAAAGCTCCTAAACCCCTAAACCCTAAACCCTACACCCTAAATCGTTCACTGAGTTGGAAGTCAAGGCTCTTATATAGATTTCAAGAGAGCTCCGAGCCGGCTCTTTGAGTCACAGACTCAAGGAGTCTCGATTTGGGTATTTGGAAGTGTGGAGCGTGGTAGGATGCAGGCGTTTGCTTTCATGTTGCTTGCGGACGTGCAAGGTTTAGAGCGGCATACTGCAGGGCCTTAATAATTAGAATAGGGTTTAGGGGGCATGTTACGCTACACAAAATATGGAGCCCAAAACAACCTATTCTGGGCCTACGGGGCAAAGCTCCAGAGCCGCTGATCCCACCAGGATCTTCTCAGAACACGCCGAATGATGTGCATGATGCTGGCAGTCGCAGTGGCACTGGCAGTGGCAGCGGTAGTGGTGTAGCAATAGACAATAGTGATCATGGTGGTAGTAGTAGTAGTAGTAGTAGTAGCAGTAGTAGTAGTAGTAGTAGTAGTAGTAGTGGTAGTAGTAGTAGTAGCAGTAGTAGTAGTAGTAGCAGTAGTAGTAGAAGCAACAGCAGCCGCCTGGGTATGACAATGCCTGCTAAGTTTACTCGTAGTGCGCAAAACTATTGCCGAACCTGGCGCCACCCTGAAAGCACTGACCAATGAAACCCCCAAACCTGACTAGCCGGGCTGCCGTCGATCGGAACAGGCTTCGCGTCAGATGCCTGGGCGCAAGGCTCGGGCCCGAGACGTGCAGATTTTGGAATTTGGGCTTCAAGGTTTTGGTTTTTCAGGCTTCAAGAGTGTAAAGGCCTCGGGCCGGGAAGTATTTCAGAAGTTTTGAGAGATGGGCTAATGCCTTCGAAAGGCTCCAAGTCTCTGAAGTCCTGGCACGTGTCGGGCTCTGCGAAATTCGATACCCTAAACCATGACTTGAAAAGAGAAACCCCCTAAACCCTAGAAGCCCCTGAACCCTAAACCCGTAAACCACAAAGCCCTACAACCTGAGCGTTGTGTGAACTTTCGCGGTATTTGGGTCTGGGGAGGAGGCCTGGTATGGGTTTGTCACTGACTTGTAGTGTTTTATGGGACACGACAAGGGGCAAGTTCCGATGTTACTATGGTTTAATTGCGATACCCCAACACATTGCTCCAGTTGTAAAGAGTCCCATAGGGGTGTATGGTCCC
This sequence comes from Symbiodinium sp. CCMP2592, assembly GCA_905221615.1. Taxonomy (NCBI): domain Eukaryota; class Dinophyceae; order Suessiales; family Symbiodiniaceae; genus Symbiodinium; species Symbiodinium sp. CCMP2592. The sequence continues at coordinate 462,372 of CAJNDT010000835.1, read as the reverse complement.
TTTTGGGGTCCTTAATATAATACGGCACCTAATATAGGGGTACCAAAAAAGGGACCCTAATTTTGACAACCACCCATATTACACTGGCACGATGACGTTGCCATTGCTCGGTTGAATTTGCTCGGCAGCTTCTCTCTGCCGTTACCAGAACCAACCTGGTTTGGGCGAAGACGACACCAACGGTCATGAATACTGTGAACCATTAATATAGGGGCCTTAATAATTAGAACAGGGTTTTGGTGCCCATTTCATTATGATTAGATAAGGAAACACCAAATAGTACTCGTAAATCTCTCTCTCTCTCTCTCTCTCTCTACTGTACGGCTTCAACGTGCTTCGGCTACCCTTCAACCCTGCACTCTAAAGCCGCTGTTGCTGATGATCCTTTTCGTCGTCTCCTCGCCTTGGGGAGTTGAGTCGTCTTGTACTATCCTATATACTATACGATGTTATATTATTTATACTATGCTATACTCTATTCTGTTCTGAAATACTACTACTGCCTTGTGTTTTTCATATCATAAGTGAGGTTTGAGCATCACCGGGCTCCAAAGCCTCTGAGGTCCAGGGTGTTCTGCTTTGGGGGTGCGGGGGTTCAGGGTTTTTGGGTGGCTTTCCTGGGGTCTTGCTGAATTTTCCCGCCCGGAGCTCAAGCCCTGAACCCAAGACTCTTGATATCTACACCGTTTAGGGTTTAGGGTTTAGGGTTTTAGGGATTAGGGTTTAGGAACCCTAAACCCTAAAACTCTAAACCCTAAAACCCCGGTAACCGCCACCTCGCCGCGGCAGATTTTCCACTGGGGGCCCAGCTGAGGCACCATGTAGACCTTGCCTGCTTGGAGGTTCATGGGTAGTTATAAGGGTCCCTTTGAAGGGTCCTATGTGGGGGGGTTTAGGTTTTTTTGAGCTCCTTTTTATGTCTGCTCGACTGGTTGAGGGTTTAGGGATTAGGGCTTAGGGTAATTATAGGTGGGGTCATAAGTCCCCTAAAAGGGGTTATGAGTAAAGTTCCCTACTTATAACCTTACTTATAACTGCCCATGAACCTCCAAGTGGGTGTCAGAAACCGGAACTCGAGAACCCAATTCACTTAGGGTCGCCCTGGAATAGTACGGCCCCCTTATAAAAAGGCCCTTCACCAAGAGATGGAGGTTAACGTGGGTTATGATAATTGGTTTAAGGCAATTTGAGCGACATTTGGTGTAAGAAGGATTGTAAGGGCTCAGGGCTCGCGGGAATTAGGAGTTAGGGATTTAGGGTTCTAGGTTCGTATAAAACGTTGTCGTCCTCAACCCTGAAACCCCGCACCCCTGAACTTCAATCCGTGACGCCCGCATCCTTAGAACCATATTATCCGGAAACTCCTGAGCGGGAGTTTCCGAAAATAGGGCACCCCAAAATAGTACCCTAGGAACAGTAGGATCCTTATTACGAGGACCCCAGAATCAGGTACCCCATTTTCGGAAGCTCCAGCATCCCAGACTCCGAGACCTTCTCCATCCCTCCAAAACCAATCACTCCAACCTCCAACCGGCCGTCTTTGGTGTCTGCATCCTAAACCCAGCAACCCTCTCACCTCGAATGGGCAATCGTACTACATCCTAAACTTCCCAATTGAACCCCTTTCTGCCGAAACCCCTAAACCCCAAACCCCCAAACCCTAAGCACCCCTAAACCCCCAAACCCCTTTCCCCCCAAACCCGAACCATCCCCCGAAACCCTAAACCCCCCCGAAACCCTAAGCCGCAAAACCCCGAACCCTGTATCACGCCCTGAAACCTCCAAAACCCGAACTCTGCTCGCGGTATAGGGCTTATGGCGGTTTTTTGGCAGCCGAGGAAAAGATGATCTTCAGAGGGTGGTCACCGACGCCTTATATAAACCAAACAGAAGGGCCCTAATACTTGGAAAAGGTGTGTTACTGTGATGTCGGTGTCTCTGGACCTTGAAGGCATAGTACCACTACGTACTGAGACCTCCGAATACACCGACCAAGCCACTTATCCTACCAACCTTGACACTGGCTCAACAACACACACGGTCACTCCCTCAACCCCCAAAACCCTTGAACCCCTAAACCCCTAAACCCTAAACCCCTGAACCCCTAAACCCTAAACCCCTGAACCCTAAACCCCTAAACCCCTAAACCCTAAACCTACCCTAAACCCTAAACCCTAAAACCCTAAACCCTAAACCCCCCTCAACCCTCAAACCCCCCCCCAAAGCCGGCCTGGTGCGACCTCCAGGCTGAGCTCCTCTTCGCAGACTTACTACCCCAAAACTTACCGTTGGTTAGTAGGGAATGGTAGGGTTCCCTTTAAGGGGGTCTATTAGGGTTACTATAAGGGATCTATACTTACCTTTGGTTCGTAGGGAATGGAGGAATGGGGGGTTAGGGATTTAGGGTTTAGGGATTTAGGGTTTTGGGATTTAGGGTTTAGGGTTTGGTTTGTAGGGCTCCTTTAAGGGCTCTTTAGAGGAGCTCTAAGGGATCTATCATGTATAGGGGTTTAGGGTTTGGATAGTAGGGAATGGAGGAATGGGGTACAATTATAACTACTATTACTACCATTCTTCCATTCCCTACTAACCAGCGGTAAGAAAAAGGGCACAGAGATACCCCCCAAGAGCCCTTTACTAGAGTCCTTATGGCCCGTGATTATCATTCTTACTACCCTCTTAAGCCACAGAGATGAAAGGTTAAACTTTCCGATTTCTACTACACAGTTTAAAGGTGGGTTTAGGGTTCCCATAATAGGTTCATATTCCGATTCCTACTAAACTATAAGAGCCCAAAAAGTTTTTTACAGGTTAGGTATTGGGGATCTAAGCAGAAGATCACAGGCACCCGAGGCAACACACACGCGCACAAAGAAGCATGGACTTCAGGGCTCAGGGCTTTAAGGGTTGAGGGGTTTAGGACTTCAGGGCTCAGGGCTTTCAGGGTTTAGGGGATTCTTTTTTTTTTATGTTTAGGTGTTTGGGACTTCAGGGTCTAGGGTTTGTAGGGGGTTTGGGGTTCAGGGGTTTAAGACTCCACGGGTTAGGGTTTGTAGCGGTTTAGGGTTTAGGAGTTTTGGGCTTAGGCTTTGTCTTCCATCTGCCGGTCATGTTGAGTTCTGCCTTCTCTGCTTACGAAATGGTGCAGCAGCAGTTGGGGGCTTTGCAGCTCAAAGGCTTTTCAAATGGGGCTGGCATGATACGGGCCTCTCTCACCGGGGCCATGTCAATGTGGAAAATAAGGGACCCTGATCTAGTAGCCTCGATAGTAGGATCCTTATTATAAGGACCCTAAAAGAAGGTGGCCAATTTCGGATTCGGCAAACGCATCAGCGCTGGATTTCTTAGGGTTTAGCGGAGATTGACCGAGGCTCAGTAGGATTGCCTACATTACTGCTGAGTCGTAGGACCTCAGTTCATGAGGATGACCTGTGGGCGCACTGGCAGAGACGGTTCGAAGATCGGTTTACTTGCGGAGCGAGCTGGAGTCTGAAATCTATCTAGGGCAGTTGTCTTGGGCCTATCGGCATTAATTTGGCTTGGGGGCTGAAAGTTCAAGGCCGAGCACTCACTCTGGGACAAGCCGTGGTACAGAGTACTCTACACGCCACCAGCAAGTATAAACAAGAGAGGGCTGCAGCTGTCCATTGACGGCAGACGACTTCCAGGAAAATCCATCCTAGATCCTAGCTATCATGCATAACCGTGTCTCTTCTTAAGTTGTGCTTTATCGAGCTTCGCTGTCTGACGTTCTATGGCAATTCATAATATAGTATATCGTATTAGATTATGCTACATTATGGCATGTTATACTGCTCTCCTATGTTAAACTAGACGGCCTTATGATGTAATGTACGACTTGATCCTACTGTGCGATATTGCAGTCTGTCACTATGCTGTAGCAGATAATTTTGTGTCAGGTTATACTAAGCTTTACCGTAACCCATGTTATTGCATTATACTGCATGCGGTTAAGTACATTACATTATGTTATAGCTGCTAATCTGCGCCGAAACGACGATAACGGCCTTCACGCTGCCGAACACACATCATCTAGGGGCCGCTGTAGGCGCTTTAAGTCTAGCGGTATGAATGTTGGTTAAATATTCACGACCTATTCTCGTCCCTGCATAAGCATACTCTAAGAGACATGAAAAGGCAAATCTAAGCATTAGGTTATTACTCTCCGTTTACCATGTCAGGCAAACATGCATGCAGCCGTAAGAACCCCTGAAACCCCCGAAATCTGCGCCCGCCTGCACCTCTTTGGGGCACTTCCTGGCTGGCCCTAAGGGTCCATGTACACAATTGCCATATACTTTGGCCTTGTAAGTACATTGGGGCCAAAGTATCTACATGGATCCTAAGGGTGGGTGAAGGTTCATACGACTCAGCGTGTAGGATTTGGGGATTGCGGGCTTTGAGGGTTTCGCGCCTGCCCGCACCCAGGCGAGGCGCTGGGTTCAGGGTCAGTGTTTAGAACAGCAGCCCTTCAGCAGAAGTAGCTTTGAAATTCGACTCCCAGTGTAGCTAGAACCCTTAAGGTAGCCCTTGCAGGTCTTGAAGGAACCCTAAAACCGAAACCTTCCCAGCCCTATCCCTCCAACTTCGAAGTGAACACAACATTCCGAGGTCGCATCTTCCTCCGAAGTCGGCTGACAGTAAGGTTCAGGCTTTATGGTCTGATACATACAGACATCAACTGAAATTATACTGGACCTTGGATGGTAACTTAATGGCAATGCTAACTATATGTTCTAGTATACTTACACAAGTTTTGCCGAGTCTTTGAATGTGAAAAGGCACCGAATCCCCATCAGGAGAAAGGCTCAACAGCGCAAAACACTGATCCCCCGGTTTAGGGTTTAGGGTTTAGGGCTCCCCTGACCCTAATCCTTGCACCCTTTTCTCAACCTGAGGCTTTTTTACGTAGCGGGAACCCCAAACCCTGAACCCTCAGGGTGAGCCCATGAAAACCGAAATCTAAACCCTACAATCCCAACCCACGTAAGCCGAAACTCGATTTACACCCTCTAAACCCTTCACACAAGCTTGATCAAGCCGTAGCCTTGTTCAGGTCGTCTCAAACTCCATGAAACCCTTGTCAAGCCCAAAAGCCCTCATCGAATCCAATAACACCCTGATAAAGCATTTTAACACCCTTGCAGAGCGTTGGAGACAACTCACCCCCAGAGCAAAAAATAAAGAAATCAGCCGCGATTTGAGGACATCCGAGGCTCCAGGGAAGCAGCACGCTCTCCACTTTGAGCCTTTCTGAGGATTTTCTCGGGGGTCGTGCTTATGAGGTCTCACAGAGTCTAATGAACGTGAGTTTCATAGTGGTGGTGTCGGCTGGTTTAGGGCTTCGGGGGGCACCTTGGTCCCTTGCTATAAAACCCGACAGTAACATACATAAAGTTGCCTCATGAAAACAAGGATACATTGGAGAGGTTCGTCCTAGGGTGCTCTGCAGCTAAGAACATGCTAGGCTTCTTAAGTGTCGTTCAAAGCTAGGAGTTAGGACACTGAGACTCCTGCTCCCTCAACTCAATACCCTGAGCCCCAAAACCAAGTCTCAAATTCCTCAATCCCTGATAACAGCAAATTGCGACTCGCGAACAGGGCAAACCCCCAAAACCCTAAACCTTACCCTCAGTCTCTACCCTCCACCCTACCCTCCCTCAGTGGGAGTTGGGGTTCGTTCGCTGGGACTATTGAAACTCTAGCCATAGCCCGGTGCTCCTGAAACCTTTGTTTCGCCAGCTGCCAGCATTCCAGTGACCCTCAAGCCCAAACTATGAACCCTCGGCACGAAATCCTGATGCCTAAAGCAATGATGTTACAACTCGGCTTGCTGGATGCCGGAACACGACCTCCCGACTTCTTGCTGCAGATCCAGAAAAGAAGGTGTGAATTTCTCCCATACGCTCTGTCATACATACCGGCCTACATACATACGCCATGCATGCATACATTGCTGGCGGCTTGCAGGAAAGAAGGCACATAAAAGTCCAGTAAGCTTGCGCCGTCCTAAACGTTTGACCAACAACGAAGCTCATGCCCCAAGAAGACAAGCGATCGTAAGAACCTCATATTGCTACCACACTGACGATTCCCGATGCAGCTGCTGAACCCAGTCCAGCCTGACGCCAGCTGCCGATGCCTGGCCGGGCTTTCAGGATATGGGAGTTTCCGAAAATTTGGGGGTACCTTATTCTGGGGTGCTTATAATAAGGATCCTATTATTTTGGTACACTTCTCGATTTTAGGGTACTATATTTGGGGTCCCCTATTTTCGGAAACTCCCATATGCGAAGGTTCCACTCCTGCTTTCAGCGGACTCTCTCACGTTGCAACCTGAACCCTGAACCCCCGCGGCCCGATTGCAGCTACGAGGTGCTGAAACAAAATTCCGGGCTGCCGATTCAGCTGCAAGCCTTTCACGAAAATGTAGACTATAGAAGCTTGAGTTCATCGGCAATGCCAGCTGCCTGCAACTAGGTGGCAGATGGACGGTAGTGCGGCGGCTTTAAACCGTAAAAATCCCTGAACCCCAAACCCTTCAAGACCTGAACTTTATAAGGGCTTGAACCTAGCTCGGGCCTCCACTGCCCGTTGCAAACAGCACAGGCCGTGATGAACACTGACCTTCGCGGAAGGACTCATTGAATGCGGCTACCAACAGCCAGAAGGTTTATGGCAAGACATACTGGCAACAGGCGGAAGGGTACTTCGAAACACGTCAGACCTACTTCGCGCAGGATGCAACTCGTTTAGGGCGCTGGTATCATCCTATGAAAAGCCCTGCCAAAATCTGGGCACGACTGCCGGAGAGTTGAAATCCCGAAAGATCGCCATCCTCTCCCAAGCCAAGAAGGCTGCATGTTCACCCTAACCCGTAAACCCTCAACCCGAAGCCCCGAGAGCCTTCATAAGCGGAGCTGAAACTTCTGCCCAGATATGATATAGGGGCCCTAATGACTGGAATAGGGTTTTGGGGCAAATTACACCATAGTTATAATAAGCAGCACCCAAAATAGTATAGGTAATTAATATTCCCCCTTAGATTTGAATAGGCTTTTCAGCTGACGCTTCATGGGACTCTGCTAACAAGTCGGCAGGGTTGGGGGTTCATCTTTGCTCATAAAATCTCCGAACCCCCAAAACTGCAACTCTGAAATCCGAACTTTGCCCAAGACTCGAAATCCTCACTGCCGGCACCCTGCATTCGAAGCCGCGACCCCCTGAAGCCTCAACTCGAAACCTGTACCCCTCAACCTGTAGCCCCAAGCACTCAAACCCCCCAAACCAAAAACTCGATGCCCTTAGACGCACCTCGGGCTCAGCCCTTCAACTCTTGAACAACGAACTTCAAGCACCCCCCTCCCCTCTCTTGCGTCGAGTGTTGAATTCTGTATATAATATAATATAATATAATATATATATATATATATATATATTTGAAATTGTATTTATTTGCCTATATATATATATATATATATATTGTATGTATATACGTGGTATTCTCTAACGTCTCACAATCAAAGAAACCATGAGTCCACCCTGTGACCCGGACTACGCAGGGAAGCTTCTCCTGCCGACTCGGAACCCCCCACTAAAGAAGCACGGGCCTCACTGCGGTTCAGAGGAGGAAGGGTTGATCTACATAGGTGCCTTTGCTGTTAGAGTAGGCTCCCTGAAAGGGGTTCTCAGAAGGGTGCTGCTGTAAGGGCGGTCAGGGTTCTATTAGCAAAAAAGATGAGGTTTGGTGCATATACACTATCTTTCGATGGTGGCGATAAGTGGACACTGTTGCAAAATACTAATATGCAAGCTCCCATTTTGTACCATGTAAGCGTAGTTTCAGCCTGTACAGAGGAAAGTTGCTACGGAGGCTTTTCTTGCTGAGGTTACCCACAGACTTCTCAAGGGAAACTTCTCTAAACTATATTCAGGCACCTGAGTACGGAGTGTTACACACCTTACGATATCTTGGCCCAAGGCCAAAGCCCTCAGTGGGATTGACTTGGGGGCTTGTCGAAATTTATGAATACAGGGCACTGCAGGACCCCTTTGCAGCCAGTGTGAGAAGAAGCCAAGTCGGATGGGTTTAGGTTTAGAGTCTAGGGCTGTGAAGGGAATATGAGAGCCCCAAGGCGAACAAGTAGATCTGCGCCAAATCTCGCATTCATAACTGGGCCTGAGCAACTCTCTCTCTCTCTCTCTCTCTCTCGCTCTCTCTCTCTCTCTCTCTCTCTCTCTCTCTCTCTCTCTCTCTCTCTCTCTCTCTCTCTCTCTCTCTCTCTCTCTCTCTCTCTCTCTCTCTTTTTCAAAATGATAACCCCAAAATGTTTAGCTTTCGGTCCACTACACGCCTGGTCTACATGTTCAGGCGCCTGAGAATACACGAGCCTGGAGTAAACCCCAAGATTGACAGTATTAGCTGCTATAAAAACTCTTCGTATACATATATACATATATATAATATCTTATGTATTGCACCCAATACAAACTTGATAGCCAGAGAAATCCCAAACCCTAAACCGTCAAAAGCAACCTTCTTATATAAAAAGCAATGCTAAACCCTAAACCCTAAGACCTTAAGCCCCAAACCCAAAAAACAAGAAGCAGTCAGCCGTCAAGCTCCTCTAGGGCAGCGCTGCCCGAACGCCTCCGGAGCTTCCGCGGCTCGGGGGCCTCGATGACCGGCATCTTTCCATGGATGTTTCAAGGGGCTTAGGGGTTTAGGGTTTAAACGGTTTAAGGGTTAAGGCGGTTAAGGGTTTAGGGGTTTAGGAGTTTAGGGGCTTAGGGGTCTAGGGTTTCGGGGCTACGGATTCTATCACATGTTGTTAAAAAGAGGGCAGAGGGCTCTAAAAACCTTCAAGACTTTAAGAAGCTACAGTAGGTTTCACAGGTGCTACGGGGGCTTGGAAGTCCCGATGCCGTGCACATCCGAAAAGGCGTCAGTCGGAGCATCCCCAGAACTCGAGGAGGGGGAAACGAAACCAATTACCCAAACCCATCTTGGAGATATGCACACCCCAGAACACAAAGAGCCTCGCACGTTCAAGCTCGTGGGCCCTGGAGCACTGCACTCAGACCCCTGTTCAATGAGGCCCCTCACTTGCTTAAATAGGAATCCTAGTGGTCCTATTATTCGGGCTCTTGAATAATGTGGTCTATTCATCAGGGTCTACATTCTAGACTATACCCTTCGAGGCAAACATGCGGCGTAAGGTTTGATTCAAGGGTTTGAGATAAAAACCCCACACGACTGAAACTCTGGACCGCAAGCATGAGTAACCCAAAACATCCCTTCTCTTGGGTCGCAAACAGATTCTTTCAACTTTCCCCCCAAGATTGCTTCAAATGTCACCAACGGATTCTGCCAACTGTACCCAGCAAAGGCACTCAACACTAATTAAAGCCTAAACCCTAGTAAACCCTAAACCCAAAAAACTAGACCGTAAACTCTAGTTGAAGGAATCGGAGTCGACAGAATCCTGGTTGACAGAAACACCCAAAGTTGATGAAGAAGGCTTTGATTTTTGTCTTGGATTAGGGTGTCTATGGGATTTAGACGAGGACGCTTCTAAGGAGACCTACAAGGGACCCGCAACCCTAAGGAGCCCCAGAATCTTCAGAAAGAGGGTTTGGGGCTCCACAAAAAGCCTTTTTACACCTGGACTATGCATATTACAGGAACTGAGTAAGCCCTAACTTGACGCCGCCTGCGAGATCTGGAGGCCCGCCACGGCGAGGACCTGCCCAAAGCTACTGTCCGCACCCCAGCAACATCATGGCTTTCGGATTGAATCACTACATGGGTGGTTGTCAGAATTATGGTCCCTTTTTGGGTCCTTATTATAATACGGCCCCTAATATTTAGGGTACCCAAAAAGGGACCCTAATTTTGACAACCACCCACATACGCTCGGACCGATCGGACTTTAGAGTTCAGGTTTTGGCGTTTGGGGCGGTGGGGCGTCATGGTTAGGCGTTCGGGGGTCAGGGTTCTGGAGTTCAAGTTTTGGTTTCGTGGTTTTGGTGCCACTACCTACAGCAATGGTGGCTACAAGAATCTTCGCTGTTCACGTTTTGGCCGTTCCAACAAAGTAGCAGTCCCTGTCGTCTCAGGCAACAGCACGACTCGTATGCGAAACCCTGACGTTTCAGCTTGCATGCCGACTGTGACTTCAACCGGCTTAGGGTTTAATTAGAGTAACCTTTTCAAGCCCAAAACCCTAAACCCCAAAGACCCAATCCGAACCCGAACCCCGCAGCAGAGTGGTCACGAGACTCATATGGTTTATCCGCAGCTGGCCCCTTCCAAAACTTGTTGGATCTTAGGGCTAAAGAGCACTCAACCGCGTACCTGAAGATGCCTCTAGACCGCGTAAATCCTTATCTTCATGCTACCGCAGTGCGCCAGATCCCGAAATCGCCGGAAGCCCGAATGGATCATAAAGAACGCCGCAAACCCAGAGACTCCAATAATTACACCTTAATTAAGGAAAGTACCTTAAATTCTAGTAGGATCGCTAACATGACTTAACTCTGGGAGCTTTGAAACAAGGGAGACCTGACCCAACATAATGGTCTGAATAATTAGTTGTAGCATCCCAAGTAGGTAATAGCGTTACGACAATGTATCGCAAAACCCTCTTGTAAGGATGACGGCGGGTGTTTTATAAGACCAGAGGAGCTCCAAGAGGGTCTGGGAGGCATCTTTCTACTATGGAAATCCATGAAGCGTGCTTCGCAATGTGCTACTTCGTTTAGCGTTTAGGGTTTGAGGTAGATGGGGGGTTTGGTTGAGGTCAGGCCCTCACGTTAAGGTTAATCATACCTAGCAAGGTTGCAACATTAGCGCATACCCACGAAGATAACGTGTGGACCTGTATTAGGGTGGTGCATTCTGTGGGGCTCCCTACACTAAGGCTGGTCTTAGAGAATCAAGAACCTCCAGTATCAAACACTTCTATTTTTCCCAAGCCTGGAACCCCAAACTCTTACCATCTTTTTCAGAGACCACCATAAAATCCAAACCCTAAACTTTTGCCATCTTTGTCAGAGACCGTCATATCATCTAAACCATAATTTCTTGCCATCTTTCTCAGAGGCCACCGTATCATCTCCGAAGCGCCTGGTTGCGGTAGGCGCGGGTGTCCCGTCGATGCTTCGGGCCTGGCATCCCACATCCTCTTTGACTGCATTCTTGGTAGGGTCTAGGGGTTTAGGGTTTAGGGGAACTTGCATTGAAAAGCCATGGTAAAGAGTATGGCCCCCGTGTAATGGCAACCCGAATTAGAGTCTTTACAAGGCTGCGGAACTTGCTGTGAAAACTATAGTACAGAACATGGGCCCCTTGTAATGGCAACTCCAACTATGATGTTCTTGCAATGGTAACTTTAATGAGGGTCGGTCACCCCGTGCTCAAGGCTTCTACAGTGAGGCTCCCCAGGTTCAGCCTTGCATGTAGGCGTTGGTTTAGGATTTAGGGTTTCTGTGGCTTACAGGCTTTAGGCTTTAGGGTTTATAGATGCGAGTTAGAAGGTTTGGGGTAAGAGCCGGATAAACGTCCTGTGCTCAGTGCTCTGCTGGCACTGGGGACATCAACTCAAGGGATTTCTGGGCTTAGGATGTCGGGCTAGGAGTCCACAATCAAGATCGCAAGATCCGGAAATTGGATGTCGGCGACCTAGGGCCGCGTGCACCAGCTAGTAGCTACAGAAGCTACTTGTACCTCAACAATTGCATGGAACCCGCACCCCTAAAGCCTAAAGCACTAAAGCCTACACTGTGTTTGAACAGAACTTCGTGTCCTAAACCCTAAACCCTAAACCGTCCGAAAGCCGGCACGCAGAAATCCGCGAGGCCCTGGCTGTACAACGCAAGCCTCTGATCCCGCAGGTCCTGGCACGCATGTCTTGAAGCGCTTCTGCCCACCTGTCCTCTCACCTCAGTTATTTTCACCCGAAGCCTAGACGTTGCGTATTCAACCCAAGCCGCCTCAACCTCTTGATCTGTTAACGGTATAACACCAATTAAAACCAACAGAAACTTGCCACACAAAATAGCATTTTCAGAAGCTCAGATAACCCTTGAACGTGTTTCCCCAAACTGTTCAACTCATCTCAAACCACAAAGTATCCTCATGCACTCCGAAGCTCGACTGGGAAACCCTATAGACCTGAAGACTTGTGCAGCCCGAAAGCCCTGAGCCCTCACGCCTACAAGCCCGATGAAGATCTAGAATAAAAAGGCAAAAGGAGGGACCCTTAAGAAGGACCCCTAGGTATATACCCTTGATGTAGCTGGTATATACTCATTATATAGCCCATTATAGGGTGGATGTCCTTATTCTTTGATAGAAAGCCTACTTTAGCTCCAGATCCTCGGAGCCCTCTAGGCCCGCTCTCTATCCCTTGCAGGCACTCGAAACGTCAAGCCTCACGGAACGGAAGGGCAGTACCCCTAGTTGCGGCCCACATGATGGGAACCGCAAGCTAGTCCTCCCTAAACCCTAATAAACCCTGAACCCCTAGAACCCTAAGCCCTTAAATTCCAAACCTGAAACAACAAGCCGTCCTTAAGCCACGTCGGTCGAGAGCCGAGGCTTCCATCCCTGAGGATCAGGGTTTAGGACTGTGGGGCTAGAGACTTAGGGCTCCTTTAAGGGATCCATAAGGGCTATGGGGTTTAGAGTTTAAGGATTCGGATCTAAAGTCTAGTCTAGGGTTTAGAGTTTAGGGATCGGGGTTTAGAGTCTAGGGATTAGGGTCTACGGTTTAGGGTCTCGGGCTTTGGATTTAAAGTCAAGGGTCTAAGGTTTAGGATCTAGGGTTTAGACTTTAGGGATTAAGGTCTAGGATTCAGGTGATCTATCATGTCCAGGCCCAGAAGGGTGACAAACAGGGCCCCATAAGGGTTGCTACAAATGAAGGTTCTTGTCTTAGTCTTGCCAGGGCTACTGCAAGAGCTACTATAAGCTATACGGGGGCCTTGTAATTACTTGATAGACCCGCTTAAGGTTTGTTTCAATGTTCTGGAAGGGTTCGATAAGGCTTCTGTGAGCAAGACCCGGCATGTTTGGGCCACACTATACTCCACGTATATGTGAGAAGCTAATTGTTCCGGACTCTATCGTACCAAGGGATCCTGTAAATGTTGCTGCAACGGTGCTCGGAGGGTCCTTCAACGATTCTATGAGGTATTACCGGGACTTACCATGCCCACATGGACGTTAGGTTCAGGGCTTGGTTTAGGGCTTTCGGGTTGAAGGTGTACAGCTTTAGGGGTTCAAGTTCTACAAGAAAGTTTCGTCAAGGTGTCATGAAGACTATGGGTTTCTAATGGGGTCCTATGCGAGATATTCTGACTTTGCCGACTGGCCTTGTTGAAATCACAAAACAAGAATCCTAAACCGAAAACTCAAAGACCCTGAACCCATAGTGCTTAAGTTAACCCGAAACTCTGCAAGACCCAAGGGCAATGCGATGCATGCACCACAGTGTTGAAATAGCTCAAAGCAATTGACAATCGAACCGCATGAACAGAAACCAAAACTCCAGGAAACCCGTATCACCAAGCCATGAACCCTAAACCCCTCCTCATTCCTCAAGCCTAAACCGTACAATCCTAAAACCTGAACCTTTTGTTGAACTCACCAGGGCGATCGCTTCAGCACGGCCCTTCCAGCGCCCAGGATCAAGGCAAGGGCCCAGGGAACACGCCTGGGCTTTGCGCACGAGGCTTTCATGTGAATGTCGGCAGAAGGCATGTTCCAAATGCCTGTATTTAGAGAGAGAGAGAGAGAGAGAGAGAGAGAGAGAGAGAGAGAGAGAGAGAGAGAGAGAGAGAGAGAGGGGGGGGAGAGAGAGAGAGAGAGCAGACAAAGAGAGACAGGGGGAGGGAGGGAGGGAGAAGGAAGATTGGGAACTCACCCTTGCACGGGCCAAGCAGGGTTCCACCAACTCTCCGTAAAGCGAACTTGACAAGCAGCCACGGTTTCGGTAGGGGTGCGGGGTTCGGGTGTTGAAAGCTTTCGGGGTTAAGGACAACCAAGTTGTTAGACTATGAGGCGTAGGTGGCAACATGCTCGGCATTTAAGGTTACGCCCCTTCTCCTGCAAACCTCACGAGGCCTCAAACACAAGACCTTAAAGAAGAGACTTCTACAACGCCCTTTAAACCCTTACCCTAAAGCCTAAGCGTCACTAAGCACCCTACCACGACAGTGTCTCAGACCCTCCATCGGAGTTTGTCGCGGCTCTCGGAGATGAAGCTTTAGTTTACGGATCCACCCAGTTGACCAAGTCGCATGCCTACCGGGTTTCGGGTTTAGGTACTTGTAAGGGTCTTAGGCAGGTTGTGTGGGGGCTTACGATGGTTTCAACGGGCTTCGTGAGAGTTTTGCGAGGGTTTTGGGGGCCCCATATACCTATACTTATAGTAAGGAACCCCGTAAATAGTAGAACGACCACAGCATAACCATAACTGAAACTGCTGATGACAAGAAGTAGTTGGCAGCGAATGGTTAATGTAGGAGCCTGATTAAGAAACCTTGGGCATTTATTAGGGTTCCTTCTATGAATCCTACTATTTTGAGGTTATAGGCACAGGGTTTCTTAATCAGGTTCCTATATAAGCAACATTTAGCAACTAAGAATAGAAACAGCGATAGCGATGCGCTGCATTCATCATCACATGCATTATCGCACTAGCTATACAAATAGCCTCAACACAACCCAATGCCGGTCAGGATCTGCGGACTGCGCATAATTTTTGCCTCCTGCACGGCTGAGTACAGGAACCTTTTCAGTTATTCTGCGAGACCTACAGCACGTAAGCTTGAGAAATGAGCCCAAAACCTTACAGAACCGCTGATATAATATAGCACTGTATAGGGACCTTCCAACACTCTTTGGAGAAACCCCGCCCCAACTCTGCTGCTGGCCACACAACTCTGATCTCAGGGACTCCAATATTATATCCCTCAATTTTTTGGCTCCCGCACGGCGACTGCTTGGCAGGTAACTAAATCCCTTAATCAAGGAAATATACCTTAATTCATATTAAGGGTCCTACCCTAATTTAAGGTATATTCCTTAATTTAAGGAGCCCTTCAAGGAACCCTTAGATATATTTAAGGTATATTCCCTAAGTAAGGGATAGAGGAGTCGCCGGGATCCTGCTGGCCCCGCTGAGGCTCAAGATCCGGAGGGTTCTCATCCCAAAGTCCCAGCTTCTTCGAAGTGATGCAAGAAAGGTTTGGGGTCTAGGGTTTAGGTTTTAGGGTTGGTTCGGGGTTTTGGGGTTTCTTAAGGGTTCTATAGAGGGTTTGGGGTCTAGGGTTTCGGGTTTAGGGGTACACTTCTCCGGAGATGAGTTTCGGGTGAAAGTTTTTCGGGGCTTCGGGTGTCGGGTATGCACGTGGTGCGACGGAAGTAGATTGTTTGCTGTACCCTGTGACCGCGGCATACGTTTTGGACATGGTATAACCTCGTCCTCTTTAGGACCAAGATCACCTCATGATAGTAGTAGTAGTAGTAGTAGTAGTAGTAGTAGTAGCAGTAGTAGCAGCAGCAGCAGCGGCAGGCAGTAGCAGCAGTAGTAAGAGTGGTGGTGGTGCTGGTGGTGGTGGTGATCGTGGGCGCGTGGTGGGGGTGGTGGGCGTGGTGGTGGTAGTAGTAGTCGTCGTCGTGAGTAGCGGTAGCGATAGCGGCAGCGGGAGCGGCAACGGCAGCAGCAGCAGCAGTAGCAGAAGCAGCAATAGTAGTTGTAACCATAGTAGCTGTCGTCGTCGTCGCAGAACTGCCAGTTGCAGTATTACCAGTGCTGCTCGTGTCGATGTACACAGCGTGTTCTTGGGATGAGGGCCCCTCACCTACAGTTCAGTGGACTGCCGGCGGGTGGCGGCACAAATGCCGGTAGCATCCCCGCCGTGGGCAACCGAAAGGAGTGCATTGCAGTTCCGGGTGCAGAGTGCCGGAATGGACTGAATACCATACAAGTGGTTGTTCACGTTTGCCTGGTACCCTCTCTGCGGCCTGCAACGGCATCCCATCTACGAAAAGCACATGATCCAAATGTGCCCAAATCCTGATGGAAGAGCTGGAGGAAGAGGCGGTGCGTTGTACGGGTACGGAAGGGCTAAACAAATCTCTTGAAACCTTTTTGGATCCCGCAAGCTCCCACAAACCTCGAAACCCTAAACCATACAATATCGGAGCCTTAATAATCAGAATAGGGTTTTGGGGTAAGAAAGGGCCCCAAAAATAGTATAAGTAATCAAGGCCCCTACATTATATAACCCCAAAAGGGTTTCACCTTAATGTCCAATCCAAAATCCCGGCGCGAATCGCAACGGTTGATGATATAAATCCTGCATTACCTTAAGGACCCTAAGCTATGGGAATTATGGTATATTCCTTATTATGGGTAATGCAGGATTTATATCATCAACAGAAGCATCCCGGACTGCCTTCGCAGAGCGTGCACAAGCAAGCCTACGAACTTCGGGGCTGCTCCAAACAAACCTTGGGTTACAGTAGGGTTTAGGGGTTAAGGGTTTAGGGTTTAGGGTAAACCCCATAAAGTTGGAAACCGGATTAAGCCCAAATAGTGCTGGGATTCCTTATACATTACTCTTAAGGACTGAGGCTATTGGAAATTTGGGCTTCTGCTGTATTAGGGAATAGAGGAATGGGGTGCAATTCTAACTGCTCTTACTACCATTCTTCCATTCCCTACTAACCAAAGGTAAGCAAATCATGGACCGCTTCTGCACTCGGACAAGCCTACTTGGAGGTTCATGGGTAGTTCTAACGGGGGGTTATAAGTCCCCTAATGTGGGTTGTAAGTATAGTTACCCTACGTCAAACCCCCACTAATAACTACCCATGAACCTCCAAGTAGATTGGACTGCTGTAGGGCGGGAGCATTCAGTTGGGGCTTTTTCCTGTGGCGTTGCAGGTCGGTTCAGGATTCTGGTTGAAACCACGAACCGTAGACAGGCAGTGAAGCACCTAAGCCAAATCCCGAAACCCCAAACCGACTCTCCAAGCTGCTGCGCTGAGTCAGAGCAACCCCTTCTTGAAGGTCCGCTTTAAGAAGCACTTCTGGGTCCAGTTCAGGGCCATGTTTTTGCAGCCAAATCTCGACAGCCTAGGCATAGGGATAACAAGGGCTTTTCGGGTTACGGCTTCTTGGTCTAAGTCTAGGGCTTAGTTAAGACAAGGCGGTTCAGGGCACAGCTTAAAGTAACACCCTCAGCCTTGTACCCGAAACCCTATACCCCTTTTAGGTCGAGGCCTGGCTAGACTTGAGTCCAGTAGCACAACCCTATACCCTAAACCGAGACCCTAAACCCCAAACCTCAACAGGTCCGGGTTCAAGGGGAATTCGACCTGAAGCGACTCACTTCGTCCATTATGGGCTTCAGAAGGCTTATTGGGGTTGGGCTACGGGGCTTAGGGTCATTATAATGTAGGGTTTAGGTTTATAGGGTTTAGGGATGTAGAGTTTAGGGTTTAGGGCTATAGGGCGATAAAGTTTCGGGGTTATAGCAATAGGGCTTTATATGGGTGGTTGTCAAAATTGGGGCCCCTTTGTGGGTCCTTATTATAATATGGCACCTAAATATTTAGGGTACCCCCAAAGGGGCCATAATTTTGACAACCAACCCGTTAGTTCAGGGGCCCCTGAAGGCTAAACCCAAGGCCCGGCCTTTTGACCAGGAACCACCAAGCCTGGAATCCTGAAAGGGCTGTAGACTGGGGCTTAGGGCTTAGGGTTTAGAGCTTAAGGCTTAGGGTTTTTGTTTTTTGAAAGCTCCTTTTCGTTACTGGCTAGGGTTTAAGGCTCAGGGTTTCGGCGCTCACACTCTTAAGGCTTGGGGTTTAGGGCTTAGGTTTAGGGTTTTTTTTCCCTCTCGCATGGCAGGAAGCGATGTCCACAGGCGAGGTTAGTTAGGGCTTAGGGTTTAGGGGCTTACGTAGGGTTTTAGGGCTTAGAGACTCGGGTTCCGCGTTTCGTGCAAGCGTCCGGAAGACCTAGTTGCACTGCGTACTCCCCAATGCCGCCCCATTGGTTTGGTTGCATTATGCTTAGGACCTAGACAAAAACCTTAAGGATCCAAAGGTGGGGAGCTGACAACCCGGTATGCAGAACTTCTGGAACTCCAGACATGTGAGAAACACGTAACCCAACATCCTCGAGCCTAACAAGGGATCACTGCACGCCTTCTCCATGCAACAAACCTGACACCGCAAGACCAAACTTTTGCTTGAGGTTTTCGGATTTAGGGTTTAAGGAATAGCATGCAGGGTGTAGATTTCAGGGCTTGGGGTCCCTGTGCCCTGAACCCAGTCGGCGGACAAAGATGCGATGAACCACAGTATTCTAAGCCACCCGGGCGACATCTGGGTCTCTCGCCGTAAGGCGCTCTCTGCTTGGCATGGGTTCGGGGTTTGGGGGGTTGCCCGAAGGAAGGCATGCGATTATTTTGGCTCAAGACCCACACCAGTGATGTCTTTGGGTCTTTGGGGCATTTTGGATGCAGGATGTTCGGTGTTTGGCCAACTATTTACGCCATGTTATGACCCACCATCAGGCAATCACATAATGATTCTGATGTTGGCTTCGCCACGGGTGCCCTGGCCAGTGGCTACCAAGGTACGTTAAAAACCGCGTCAAGGGACATCTACGTAGACATCTAGTCTCAGGTTCGGCAGGTTCGGGGACGTTGTGAGCGGCTTAGGATGCCCTGAACACTGAAGCTTAGACCAAAGACCGATTCCGGCGGCTTCCCCGAACCTCGCTTTTTCGGCGTGAAATAAACAAACGCGCAGAATTCTGCGATGTAACAGAATGGAACACAGGGTTTCCTGTTCGTAGCATCTGGAGGGTCTGGATGCCGCGTTCCCAAGCTCCGGCAACTCACAGCCAGACCATCCAAGCGTCAGGTCTCAGAGAGCCGAAACCCTTGAATTAAGGAATGTACCCTAATAAAAACGACAACAAAGGAGTTCCCAGTGCAGCTTTAAAGTACTCCGTAGTTGAGGAATACCGTAGCCAAGTCAAGAAGCCCCCGTCACGATGTTTCAGGTGTACTTGCACAATCCTTGACGCAAGGGTCTTGGGCTCTCTGGCTTTGCGGTTCTACGGCCGATGCTTCTGCTGCTGGGTTATTGCCTCTTCGTGGCTCACCCGTTATAGGGCAAAAGCCTCTGCCAAAACTCCCAGAAGCCTGTGGCCAAACCTCTCAGTGATGCCTACAAACAAGACAAGATATTTTCACGAATACTAACAGATGATAACAAGACTGGTGTAGGTAAGTTGATATTCATCGCCACTACTTAAGACTACCTTTTGTCCGAGTGACCACAATACAAGTCTTACAAATGACATTGTTGTTGTTGCTGTTGAATTTACGACGAACGTCTATGTATGTATTTGTCGGTTTGTTGAGTTGCTAGTTGATAAAATACTGATGTAGTTATTCGTTCTCTCTTCTGTTTACTATTCTTGGTGTCAGTGTTACTAATGCCACTATTGTCATTATTGAATCATCAATATGAGCCGTGGGGCTAGTGTCGTATTTGCATGGTTGTGCCTATATTGGCAGTGCCAATATCATAGATAGAACTATTAGATTTCGTGATTGTGACAATGGCTCAATTTTTCTTGCTACTCGTGCGCTCGCCATAATATTCGTAGCCATATTGTTGGCGTATGTTACATGTCAGTCTCAACGCGCTTGCTGCTAATTAATGGCAATAATACTCATTCTTATGATTGCTAAACCTACATGATGATTATGAAGACCACTGCTGTTGCTGTTCTTTTTTCATGCTCGGATGTAATGAGGCTTACCGTAATTATTAAGGCCCCTATATTAAATCCCGATCCCTGCCCCTCCCGACCGCACGAGCTTCCCCAAACCCTGAATCCTGCCTAGAACCCCCAACTACCCTCGAATGGGGTTTAGGGTTTAGGGTTCGCTAAACGCCCACTACTGAATTCCAGAATAGCTGCATTAACGGGCTCTTGGGGGGGTCCTGGTAGACTGGAAAGTTTAGCACCTGCATCCTCAGCCCTGCACCAGAACCCCGAAAAACACCTCAGCACAGCAGTAGCAGGGGGAATAAACCCTTTTTGCAGCAGGCCTCGTTGTCCAGCAGCCCGGTTACAGCAACAGCCCCCTTTCCCAGCTTCTTCAAAGCAAGGAGAGGAGACCCTAAACCCTATGCCGTCTGCATATTGCGTGAGACTATATCATGGGCAACCCTGCAACCAATACCAGAAGTTCATTTCTCTATCTACTCATCCTTGTCCTCTTTTCCGGAAGTAGTTTCGGAAAGGTGAAACAACCGTATGCACAGCACAAAATACTAGAATCCTTACCACAGATAACCCCCAGTGAGGACATGCCCCTTTGCCGGGACTTTTGGCAGCTCGTGGAAAATCATCCGGGCAGAATCTTCAAGCTGGGCTTCGGCTGTCGCGAACACAACGCCCAACTGCAACCTCAAGCATTCAGGGTTTCTGGTCTAGAACCCACTCCAAGAGTAAAAGGAGGGACCCTTAACAAGGACCTCTAGGTATATACCCTCAATATAGCTATTATATACCCGTCATATAGCCCATTATAGGGACCCAGGGGTCCCCATTAAGTGTCCCTCCTTTTCCCCTTTGAGTTTGGGTGCAGGGTCTGGGGCTCGGGCTTTCGGGTTTCGGTCGGCTTCCGGGCTTCTAGGCCTTTAAGGACTATTTGCTTTAGAAACCTCCGAAAAATAAAAATAATAATCTGTATATTACCCCCATAAGGAATATATATATATATATATATATTTTTTTTTTTTTTTTTGGGGGGGGGGTTCTTAAGCAAATAGTAGTCGCCCCGCGCCTTGGAACATCGGAGCTAGCGCTGCGATCTACTACGATGGTACTTGGAGGTTCATGGATAGTTATAAGTAGGGTAACTATACTGGGTAGTTATAAGGGTTCCTTTAAGGGTCCCTTTAAAGGGATCTATAGGGATTCTACAAGGGTATGGGGTTTAGGGCCTACTTGGAGGTTCATGGATAGTTATAAGTAGGGTTATAAGTAGGGTAAGTAGACTTATGACCCATATTAGGGGACTTATAACCCCACTTATAGCTACCCCTGAACCTCCAAGTAGTGCTTCAGGGTTTTAGGGGCTCTTGGCCGCGTCTCTATCGGATGCAGGACCGGAAGCACCAGATCCGAGAACCTCCCTCAAACAAGACTGAGCTTCAAAACAAAGAAACTGAGCTCTACGGTATGTACTGACATAGAACCTCCGGACCTGATGACACGTTATGGAAAGAAACAGGAACCAGAAAGCTCGCGATTCAGTGGACACTGGGACCCTCATCCCCAAATCGAGCCCAAATCCGAAGACCCATGATGGGAGGCGGAACTCCACAAACGGATAACAACACAAGAACTGCCGAAAACTTCAACTGACTGAAACTGAAGGTTACTGACCCTTCTGGTGATGGACACAACCCGGCCGCATTCTCAACTTAATCGCACTGAACCACACAAGCTGAGGATTCACCGAAATGGGTGATCAATGGAAATGATGCCGGAATTCCGTCCATCAACCCCTAAACTTGCCTAGGCTACCATGAGACGCTGCAAACCTTGCGGCGAACCCCGAAAAACATCTGTCCAAACCCTACGAAACCAAACGAAATTTGATGATGTTTGAAACTCTCAGGCTGGAGTTTGCGTAGAAAACCCCTCCAACCGCATTTAGTGTCAAAAAGTGCCACCCAAACCGTTCCTGAACCCCAAGACACCGACCAACTTAGGTTCCTGATTTTGTGTTTTTTGCATCAGTCCTTAAACAGGTAGGTGGTCTCTTAGGGTCCAGGTAAGCCTGAATTCCTGAACCGCAACCCTATATGGCACCACGGAATCGAGTATAATGTTAGAGTCACATTCATGCACCGGCTGACAATCAAAATATTCAGCGGGGCAAGATTTCCGGGCGGAAGACGAGTTTAAGTTGCACCGAGATTCCAAGCCAGATAAGGCCAACCAACCGATGTCCGGGCCGGAGTGGAAAAGGGGGTGACAATTAAAATCTTCGGGCCCCAAATATCCAAATAAATTAGTTACCGGGCTAAGAAAGTTAAAAAAAACTCAGCCGAAGAGGGCCCTGGACCCAGCCAGCATTCATTAAATGCTACAAACACTCCTGATACTACTAACTCTAGACACTGCCACAGGTTTATTGTTACCACCCCCGAACCCAAACCCTGCTCCCAGAGAACCCCGCGCAAAACAACTTCAGGGGGGTTATTAATATCACCCCCACATTACTGCAATGCAGCATAGCATGATGACTCTTTGCCACTGGCTTTCCACTTCGCGCCCTGAACCCTAAGGCTCGCCCTACCCCTAGACCCTCAACCCACAAACCCCATAAAGCCCTGTAAGCCCTGTAAGCCCTAAGAAACCCAAGAACCCTAAGCCCTGTAAGCCTTAAGAAACCCAAGAACCCAGACAGCCCTCAGAACCCTAAGAGCCCTATGGACCCTAAGAGCCCCAAGAGCCCTATGAACCGCGAGAACCCCAAGACTTTGAAGAACCCGAAGAGCCCGAAGAACCGTAAAAAGCCCCAGAGTCCCTATGAACCCTGAAAGCCCGGGTCCTACTGTTTTTTTTGGCTCCCACTTGGCTGGTCTACTGTTGATGATATAAATCCTGCATTACCCACAATAAGGAATATACCATAATTCCCATAGTCTAGGGTCCTTAAGGTAATGCAGGATTTATATCATCGACCCTTTTTTGCAGCAGGCCTCGTTGTCCAGCAGCCCGGTCATCAACCCTAAACCCTATAGATCCCTTAATTAAAGGAAGCCCTTGAAGGCACCCCTATAGATCCCTTTAAAGGAACCCTAAGGATTTATATCATCAACCGTAAGAACCCTAAGAATCCTAAACCGTGTCGAGAGGCAACGCGCCACTCCCTTGGCTTCGGAGGCCTCTGGCTCGAATACAAAAGGGGGTTTAGGGGTTTAGAGGGTTTGGAAAGCTTGGAGGGTTTTTCCTCTTTCTTCAAGGTACCCGGCAGTCGCAATAGGCCTGGATGCAAAAAAGAGGGTTTAGAGGGTTTAGGGGTTTAGGGGTTTAGGGTTTGGACGGCTTAGAGGGTTTAGAGGGTTTAGGGGTTTACAGGGTTTAGAGGGTTTTAGAGGATTTAGGGGTTTCATTCGATCGTGTCACTGACGCTTCTCGGAATTCTTGAGCTAAAATGGCTAAGGAAGCCCGATTTTGTGCTATACCCTCATAAGGCAACGCTCTTACTTAGTGTACCGTAATAAGGATGTTGTGGCAACCACGATGGTTAATAAACAGTTTTGTAGACTTTCATTCCGGGTAAAAGTGTGAAATGCGCGTTTGGGGTTTCGGGGCCGTACAAGCATTTGGGGACTATCCTACATGATCCAGACGGCTGCAACATGGTTTGGGTTTCTGGGGTTAGGGCTCGCGTTTTGTAGGCCTGGGGGTATTCGTGGTCACGGGCCACGGGGTTTAGGCTTACGGCTGGTGGCTTGGTGATTTGAGGCTTCAACAGCTGTCGTTCGATTTAGTTCTACGTGGCTTGGGGTTAGCATTTTCGGCATAAGGGAGTTTCCGAAAATAGGGGAACCCAAAACAAGGTACCCCGAATTTGCCGACACTCCCATAACATCCATGGCCATCTGTACTCTGGGCAGCCTGCTGAACGAAATCACCGAACCACACGCCCCTGAAACCCTCAACCCTAAGCACTAGAGCCAAAGTCCTAAAATTTAAACCTCAACCCGAAGCCCTAGGCCCATAAGCCTAAAACCATGAAGGCCTAAAGTGGTGATGTAGGGGCCTTAGTAGTTAGAATAGGGTTTTGGTGCCCAAAATACTGTATTCAAAAGAAGGAACCCTCAAACTATACTATAGGTAACTATTGAGGCCCCGATGGTACCGTGATGTTTGCCTCCCAACACTTCAGGCTGATTTGGGGTTTTCGTTCCGGCTCCAAGGCCTTTGGGCGCAGGACTTCCAAGCGTTTTCGGGTTTTTCCCACCCGCCCAGCTGACAATGTCGCACCGAAGGGAGCTCGTCCGAAAGTCGGCTTACACTACATGTTCGCAACCCTGGTTTAGGATTTAGAGGGTTTAGGATTTAAAGCTTTACTATAGATATATGATAGATCCCTTGAAGCAGCCCTCATATAGATCCGAACACCCTGCTCGAATTACTAAGGCCCCCCCTAGGCCCTATGTTATGATTTGAGATTCGGCCTGGGATGCGGAGCTTCAGGTCAACATAGGGGAGTTTCCGAAAATTAGGGGTACCTTATTTAGGTGTCCTTAGAATAAGGCCCCTATTTTCGGAAACTCCCAAACCTAAACCCTAAACCCCAAACCCTTAATCGAACCCTTATATATAGATCCCTTAAAGGAAACCCTTAAAGGGACCCCTATTTTCGGAAACTCGGAGTCGGATTGAGGGCTGCCGGCTCTGGGAAAACGCGGGCTTCGGTGCTCACACTCGGACAGTCCAGGCGAGGCATGTGGTTCTTTGATGGGTTTTTTTGACACTCACACTCGGACAAAGCCTGGCAAGGTCTGTAGCGATCCTGGACATTCGTTAACTAGCCATGGCACGTATCACCAGAGCGAAAAAGCTCCCATGTCACACTTAGACACAAGAGCCAGCTGTCAAGCACCACTTAGGACACGCCAGTACGTGGTGTTAAGGGTTTAGGGTTTTAGGGTTTAGGGTTTTGGGGTTTTAGGGTTTTGGGGTTCGGAGTCTGACCCGGGATCCAACTGAAAAGCGGGTTTAGGGCTTTGCGTTCCAGAGACACTGCTAGGCCTGTTCACTATTTCCGGGAGTTGCGTATGCTAAACCATGTAGAACCCGAAATCTCGAACAACCTCCTCCATTCTTTTGGCTTCCTTACCAAAATATTAGAAGTATAGTATAATGCACCCCCCAGGCCCTATTCCAATTATTCAGGCCCCCATACTCAACCCGCTGATTGGCCAGGGCGCGTTGCTGTCCAAGTCCCAGTTGTCATTGCTCGGCTCCAAATCCGTCCATCCATGACTCAGGGCGGTTTTAGAGTTTAGGGCTAAGGCCGCCCTTTTGTGTATCGTGGGGGAAATATACGCTGAGTCTTAGAGGGTTAGAGACGGTCTTATGCGTCTCAAACGGTCGTACAGCTTACAGGACCCTTCTGTATGAAGCCCTCTGCACCTTGTCCAGTCATCGACAAAGGTCTGGGCGTAGCGAATCGCGGTTTTGTGCGTGCTCTCTGACTGTGAGATGATCTGACCTCAAGAAGAGTTACTGCTGCAGCTTAGGGTTTAGGGTAGGGCGGTGTTAATTATGTTTCAAGGATCCACCACGGCTTTGAATAAATTGCCTTGGTCAGTGCTTTTGGGGTGTTTGGGGTTTTGGGGTTGTAGGTATTGGGGGTTGTGTCTTAGGGTTGCCAAGTCCTAGGTTCTAAATTGTTTTAATAAAGCTTATCGGGCCTCAGATTTATCCCAAACACCACTGTTTAGCGAACGTGTGGCGAGAGTTCTTCGTGGAGGTGGTTCGGATGGCATGATGTGATGATGTTGATGTGAGAACTCGGGATATATTAGAGTTCCTATAAAAGGTTACTATAATAAGGGTACTATAAGGGTTCCTTGAAAAATTATCTCCTAGGCTGTTGTGAGGTTGCATGGGAAGATGTGGGGTTTTCGAGCGGTTGCCCCTGAGGTGTACGTGAGGTTGGTTGGCCCTTAGGTTTTCCTGCGGTGGCCTCTCATCCATCTTAAACACCTTATCATCATCTACCGGCTCAAGGCTTTCACGGACCGGACAGGAATAGCAGGAATCAGTGTACTGCTGTAACACTGTACTGCTACTGTACCACTACTACTCTACTACTACTACTACTACTACTACTACTACTACTACTACTACTACTACTACTACTACTACTACTACTACTACTACTACTACTCCTACTACTCCTACTACTCCTACTACTCCTACTACTACTACTACTACTACTCCTACTACTACTACTACTACTACTACTACTACTACTACTACTACTGCTGTATCACTACTGCACTACAACACTACAGGCCAAGATATCAAGGCAGAGAAACAAGCCACCCGAACAGTCCGGCTTTGCATCCTGAACCCCGGTGCCACTTTCCACACTGATTATCTGCCGCTCGCAGCGATAAGGGGTCGGATTCTGCCGAGATGGCAGTCATCCCTTGCTACAAAGACAACAATCGTAAAGCTCCGGGACAAAGCAAAATGGGCGACTTTCATCGTGGCTGGGGCTT
Organism: Symbiodinium sp. CCMP2592; assembly: GCA_905221615.1. Classification (NCBI taxonomy): domain Eukaryota; class Dinophyceae; order Suessiales; family Symbiodiniaceae; genus Symbiodinium; species Symbiodinium sp. CCMP2592. The sequence goes on along the minus strand of CAJNDT010000835.1, from coordinate 435,986 downwards.
GGATCGCCAAAGTTGACTCTTCGCCCTCTGGATCCAAAGTACGACTGCGGCTTGCCGCCGGGACACCGAAAGCATCCGCGTTGAGGACAATCTCAGGATGGCGTGGTTCACGCGTGTTTTCGATGTATCCGTGTACTATTTTGTGCCAGACTATTCATGTCGGAACAGCTGAGCTGGGGCGGCCTCTGGGTCTTGAGGCTGTAAGTAGATAGAGGCGAGCCTGCGCCTTCTAATGCAGATTCGACGATGCGGCTCCCGACGCAGGACAGCCTTGTGAATAGTCTCATCTGGGCAACTCATGTGGTAGGGCTCATCAACCCCTGGATGATGATGTCAACCCTGGAAACTCCAGAAGGTTAACTCCAAGACTCGAATCGAAGAGCCTGACGAACATCTCATTTCTTCTCTCTCATCCCTTCATATTTGACACGAAAGCCGGTAGAGTTGCAGCAATTTTCAAGAAAATTGCAATTGGCATATTCCGCTCTATCTGTACACAATTTCTGGGCGGATGCGTCACGATCGAATGGCGTCGAACATGCAACCGACATACCGCAACCGAAACGTTCTCCGCTCCTACACCCAAAGTTGGGCCCCAAACCGTAAACCCAGGCTTAGGCTGCACGTAACCTCGGCTCGTTGGTTTGGGGACTCAACGGAGAGGTCCGAAACGGGCCTGGGCCTCCCGAAGACTTTGAGGCTCGGGGGAACTCAGCAAGGAGTCATTGTGACAGAAGCCTGAATCTCATGATTCCAACTAGCAGCCCCTGGCGGGTACCTGCAATTCTTTAGGATAGGGTCAGAGTTCTGCATCATAACTTCAACTAGCATCCCCTTTAGGGCATCTGCAATTCGTACAGAGTTCTGAGTATAACAACTCCAGCCAGCGTCCCTTTGTGTACCCATAAACCCTGATATCCTCTGAACCCTAAATTCTGAGCACTGCTGAAATCAAGCAGCCAATCGAGACACGTCGTCTGCCACAAGGTCTCCTGTCAGTGCGCTGGCAGCCGGCACCCTAGTTGTAGCAGCAGTAGTAGCAGCAGTTGTTGTTGTAGCAGCAGTCGTGATCAGCAGCAGTAGCAGTGGCAGAGGCAGTGATTTGCCGGTGGCAGCAGCAGAAGCAGCAGCAGGAGCAGGAGCAGGAGCAGGACCAGGAGCAGGAGCAGGAGCAGCAGCAGTAGTCGTCGTTTGTCGTCGTGGCACAACTACTACTACTGCTACTTTTCTTCCTACTCCTGCTCCTGCTCCTACGACGACTACTACTACTGCTGCTGCTGCTGCTACTGCAACTACTACTACTACTACCACGACTACTACTACTACTACTACTACTACTACTACTACTACTACTACTACTACTACTACTACTACTACTACTACTACTACTACTACTACTCCGACTCCTACTACTACTACTACTACTACTACTACTACTACTACTACTACTACTACTACTACTACTACTACTACTACTACTACTACTACTACTACTACTACTACTACTACTACTACTACTACTACTACTACTACTACTACTACTACTACTACTACTACTACTACTACTACTACTACTGCTACTACTACTACTACTACTACTACTGCTACTACTACTACTACTACTACTACTGCTACTACTACTCCTGCTCCTGCTGCTGCTACTTCTACAACTGTGCGTAGGAGTGGGAGTGGTGGCAGTAAAGTTTCTGAGAAACTCTACTGAGATTGGGGCTCTCCTTGGTACGCCCAGGATGCCCAAAGGCAGATCTCCGAGATCCAACAGTGTTCCTCGCCGTTACGGCTTCTTGGCTTCAGGTTTAGGGTTTAGGGTTGTTCAGCTTTGCGTTTCTGGGTGTAGGGTTTCAGGGTTTGCGGCTGTGGGGGTCCAAGGTTTCACCGCTGTTCACTCTTTTCGTGGATGGGTCGGGGAGGAGAGGAAAAGTCTCAGAGGTGTAGGGCACTTGGGGCTGTAGAGGGTTTACCTTTCGGTCCTCTTGGGAGCAGGGGTCTTATCTTGGGCTCTGGCGTTCCAAGCCCGTTTTGGCTTAGTGTGCGAGGGCGTGCAAAGACTATGCGGAGGGCTGCAGTAGGGTTTGGGTTGTAAACGCTAAACGCAATCCTAAACCCCGGATATATAACCCTACATAAACCTCAGGCGATAAATCGAAGGGCGGGGGCATAGTACAAAAGAAAAGAAATAGCATTAATAATAGTCAACACAACAAGAACAATCTTAATAACTAAACAGAACCTGAAGGACAAGTCATTCTTCGTGTTGCAATTATGCCTATTGCTATTACTGTTATTGCTTTGACTATATTTATTGTGATTACGACTACTATGCTTGTGGTTGTTGTGATTGGTATGATTGTTACTGTTATTCTGATTATTAAGATTACTACTACCACTACTACTACTACTACTACTACTACTACTACTACTACTACTACTACTACTACTACTACTACTACTACTACTACTACTATGATGATTACTAAATATTCTACTTCTATCATTATCCATATTCTATTATTATTTCCTGTTACTATTTCGTTTGCTATTGGAAGAACAAGACTAATACTAATGCGAACGACTGCTTAGCTAATACTAAAGCCAAAACTCATACTAATACGAAGACGACGTGATACTAGTACCAATACTAGCACTAAGGCTAGTGCTAGTGCTATTCTCATAATAAGAGAAGAGCTACACCGGAGCCTCCTTCAGAATAACGTACAATACATACTGTGTTATGTGTACTACATAGAAGATGACATAGAATATGGGAAAAACCCACAGCAAATACCATGTAAGATGTAAGAAATCAACAATCTGAAAAGGTGACAATTTTGCGAATAAACGCTTATGAAGGGGTGACGGGCTTTAAGTGTGCGATTTCGTGTGTTCGACTCCCAACCCGAATGCTTGAACCCTGGCTTGGGATGCAAGACCTCTAGTTAGGACTCTCAGAACAAGCACTCGGTCGTTCCCCCTCCCGCTCTCCCACTCCCTCGCTCTCAGTCTCTCCGTTTCTCTCTCTCTCTCTCTGTCTCTGTTTGGTTTGTCTCTGTCTCTTCTCTCTGTCTCTTTAGCTCCGACCCCCGAACCATAAACCCTCAAAACCTGCACCCTGCACCCCTGGCCCTGACCTCCAAAACCCCCAAGATCGATTTCAGAACAATTCTCAGCGAGTTCCCCCTTGTCGTCCCTCTATAACTATGCTGTTGTACTGCTTTTCCCCAAACCAACTCGCTTTGACCACCCAAGCAAAAACAACTTTAGAGAACCCTTAACGACACACTTCAAAAGTTAAAGACCCTTCATTAAGCCTTTGCGTGCTGAGCTGCCTCAACTTTCTTCTGCTTCTCCTCGCCGAGGTTCTCTATAATTTCCGCCTTGAGAAGCTCAAGCAAGGGACCAACGAGCCCATCTTTGGGGTTCTAGGGGACATAGTGATTAGAACAAAGCTTCTGGGTACTACTATATGATAATTATCACAAGCCCTGCAGATATCAAGTAGTACGACTTACACTCACGCCCCTACTTTACACACCCAGAGCCACACCTGCAACATCTCCTCCTTTCCCTTTTTCGTCGAACAATGCAAGTCTTTCGTAATCTTCTATGGGAGTTTCCGACATCCGACACACCCATGACCCCATTAAGACATGCCACGGCACCCCAGGCTACAAGAGAAGGGCGTTTTTGCATGCCCTTCCCCAAAGGCCGAGTCCAACTACTCCGGCCCCCCTGCGTCATAGAGCCCTTATAGCACCCTTGTAGTTCCCCACCTAGAACTCTTTTGCAGGAACCTTTAAACCGACCCGTCCCCATCCGGCCTCACTGTCCATGGTGAAGTACGTGAGCGACCCATTCAGCTTCAAGTAAGCTGCATTTGCCTCGCTCCGGACGTTTTTTGGGAGGGGGTGTCGGGCTTTGGGAGTTTAGGGTGCCCAGAAACTCCAGAGCCACTTAATTCAGCAACGCACCTGGCGTTGTAAGAGGAATCCTGGGTCATAAACCCTAAATTGAAAAACTTATGCCTCGTCGTCCTGGCTGTTGGTCTGGTTGGGAGTTTCTGGATGGCTAAGTACGCAAGCAGGCGTTGGCTTCCGTAAGCGGAGAATCGAAACGAAATTCGAAAAGTCAAAAAGTCAAAAAGTCGAAAAGTTTTTGACTTTTCGCGTTTCTGTTGCACTGTTCGACTTTTCGCGGCTTTTCGACTTTTCGCGTTTGGCTGTACTTTTCGACTTTTCGCGGCTTTTCGACTTTTCGCGTTTTGCTGTACTTTTCGACTTTTCGCTGCTTTTCGACTGTTCGCGTTTGTCGCGTAAATTGTAACTTCTCTGCGTTTCGACTTTCCGCGGTTTGCTGTACTTTTCGACTTTTCGCTGCTTTTCGGCATTTCGTTGCTTTTCAACTTTTCGCGCATTGCTGTCGCATTGCTGTACTTTTTGACTTTTCGCGGCTTTTCGGCTTTTCGACTTGTCTCGTTGTGCTGTACTTTTCGACTGTTCGCGGCTTTTCGACTTTTCACTTTTTGCTGTACTTTGCAGCTTTTCGCTGCTTCTCGATTTTTGCGACTTTTGGGGGAGTCGGCTGTTCCTTGCGGGGTTTTCGCGTTTTAGGACTTCAGCGTTTAGCGATTGACAGGGCGTTATAGGCTTGGGCTAGATGTTTAAAGAGCTTGGGTTTTGAAAAGAGCTGATGGGGTTTGTTCGTGTCAGTGAGTATGCTCTCCGGGCTTGGAGTTTAGGGTTTTAACAGTGGTGTACATGTGTATAAACATATATGTGTACTTATGTGTATATACATACATACATACATACCTTCTCATATGTATGTATACATATTTCTTATGTATGTATTTGTTTATTCAGATTATTCAGATACATGTACATACATATGCATGTACGTATAATTTTCTTGCCTTCTCATTTTCGTTTGTACAAGTTTTTGATCGGGCACCAGCTGACTCGATGGTCACACGATCATTCTTAAAGTCCGTATTGGGTTTTTCTGCCGCCCTAAGCCAGACGCACCACTGAGCAAAACAGCCGGTCCATGCCGGTCCTTGCCGTTGGGGCATTGACTGTCAAAAGGCTCGTGTGGAGTTAGGCCTGCTGTGTGGCAGTCACAGTGTCATTAAGCGCTTAGATCAATCATGCCTACACTTAGCATTCACCGGTTTTACCAACCATGGACGACGTCGTTAAGCCGGGCGCACCACTAAGCAAAACAGCCGCTTCAGCGTTTAGCGATTGACAGGGCGTTATAGGCTTGGGCTAGATGTTTAAAGAGCTTGGGTTTTGAAAAGAGCTGATGGGGTTTGTTCGTGTCAGTGAGTATGTTCTCCGGGCTTGGAGTTTAGGGTTTAACAGTGGTGTACATGTGTATAAACATATATGTGTACTTATGTGTATATACATACATACATACATACCTTCTCATATGTATGTATACATATTTCTTATGTATGTATTTGTTTATTCAGATTATTCAGATACATGTACATACATATGCATGTACGTATAATTTCTTGCCTTCTCATTTTCGTTTGTACAAGTTTTTGATCGGGCACCAGCTGACTCGATGGTCACACGATCATTCTTAAAGTCCGTATTGGGTTTTTCTGCCGCCCTAAGCCAGACGCACCACTGAGCAAAACAGCCGGTCCATGCCGGTCCTTGCCGTTGGGGCATTGACTGTCAAAAGGCTCGTGTGGAGTTAGGCCTGCTGTGTGGCAGTCACAGTGTCATTAAGCGCTTAGATCAATCATGCCTACACTTAGCATTCACCGGTTTTACCAACCATGGACGACGTCGTTAAGCCAGGCGCACCACTAAGCAAAACAGCCGCTCCAGCGTTTAGCGATTGACAGGGCGTTATAGGCTTGGGCTAGATGTTTAAAGAGCTTGGGTTTTGAAAAGAGCTGATGGGGTTTGTTCGTGTCAGTGAGTATGTTCTCCGGGCTTGGAGTTTAGGGTTTTAACAGTGGTGTACATGTGTATAAACATATATGTGTACTTATGTGTGTATACATACATACATACATACCTTCTCATATGTATGTATACAAATTTCTTATGTATGTATTTGTTTATTCAGATTATTCAGATACATGTACATACATATGCATGTACGTATAATTTTCTTGCCTTCTCATTTTCGTTTGTACAAGTTTTTGATCGGGCACCAGCTGACTCGATAGTCACACGACCATTCTTAAAGTCCGTCATAGTTGTGGTTGTAGCTCGTTCGGGCCTTCCTGCTCTGGTCGACATTGGGTTTTTCTGCCGCCCTAAGCCAGACGCACCACTGAGCAAAACAGCCGGTCCATGCCGGTCCTTGCCGTTGGGGCATTGACTGTCAAAAGGCTCGTATGGAGTTAGGCCTGCTGTGTGGCAGTCACGGTGTCATTAAGCGCTTAGATCAATCATGCCTACACTTAGCATTCACTCGTTTTACCAACCATCTACGAAGTCGTTAAGCTGGGCGCACCACTAAGCAAAGCAGCCGCTTCAGCGTTTGGCGATTGACAGGGCGTTATAGGCTTGGGCTAGATTTTTAAAGAGCTTGGGTTTTGAAAGGAGCTTGTGGGGTTTGTTAAAATCGGGTCAATGAGTATGTTCTCTGGGCTTGGAATTTAGGGTTTAATTTTGGTGTACATGTGTGAAAACATATGTGTACTTATGTGTGTATATGTATACACATACATACCTTTGCATATGTATGAATACTAAATTCTTAGGTATGTATTTGTTTTTCAGATACATGAATATACATATGCATGTAGGTATAGCAATATTTTTTGTTTTGTCTACTCACACATAGCATATGCAAATGTTTATGTGTTCTTGTATAACCTTCCACATCGACTTCCCCGTGCCATGGACACATCGCACACGTAGTGAAGACGAACATCCTTTCCGGTGCTTTGATTTGACAAGGTTGCGATCTTAATAGGCCCCAAGGCCAGCACACTTAGAACACTTCCCCCAGCACCCAAAATCCTTGACATTATCCTGGATCTACCTTTGCTCTCTGCAGACCAAAGTTGTGCCAAGATGCTTCAGATGTGTGCCAATTGTTGTTTTTGCGGATTCTCCTGTGGTGACTTTTCGACTTTTGCTGTACTGTTTGACTTTTCGCGGCTTTTCGACTTTTCGCGTTTTGATGTACTTTTCGACTTTTCGCGGCTTTTCGACTTTTGGACTTTTCGCGTTTTGCTGTACTTTGAACTTGTCGGACGCACCGTGGCAGAGCACCCAAGCATGCAGTACTATAAGGGGCCTTCATGATGCAGGAATCTGATTAAGAACCCTTGGGCCTTTATTCGGGGTTCCTTGCATGAATCCTAGTATTTTGGGGCTATGGGCCCAGGGTTCCTTAATCAGGTTCCTACATTAGTTAGAGTACGGCTTAATCGAGCCCGGAGCTATCCTATAAAACGGGAGAACCTCTTGTGAGAGAATATAGAAGAAGCACTCGTGCTGATAGAGGGAGCTGAAGGTTCACGGCTTCGCGTTCATTGACCTTTCGGATTTCGGGTTCCATGGGCATAAGTTCATACGCCCCAAAAACTGTACACTTTCAGTTTTGCAGTGGGTAATCTCCGCCTTCTCAGGTCACTGGGTTGCCATTGTGGAACTCTTGCGCCGCTTGGGGGCTCTTTGCGGAAGCTCCGCTGCGAGCCAGCTGGCGCTTCTGGGCTTCCATGTGGGAGTATGGGATATGCATTCGCTGGCGCTTGGAGGTTTGGTGCTCGTGACTGCAGGTGGCTGCCTTTGTGTTCGGCGTCTCAGCCCTCTTCGCTGCACACATCATTATACTCTTAGTACTAATAATGCTACAATAGGGACCACTCTGCGAGGTTCCTTCTATCACGAGGCTGATCAGCTCCTAACTCTTTAGTGCTTTAGTGCTTTAGGGTTTAGGGCTTAGTTTAGGGCTACTTGCTCAACAACTGTTACTAGGAGTTGCTGCTTAGGGACCGAAGGCGGGCGGAATTCGGATTAGGAAGCACCCGGGGCTTGGCGGCGGACCGTCTCAACCCCCCCAACTTCATCCTCAAACACAAGAATCTCTCAAACCCTACACCCCGAAAGCCCTGAGTCCTAGATCCACACAACCCGAAAGCCACATTGTAATCCCACAACAACCGAAACTTCCCCACACACGTAGACAAGTCAAGCCGAGGCCTTGTTGCCCGCCAAGAAAATCACGTCCTTGCCTGGGATGTCCAAGCTTTGTGGCGATTGCACAAACCCTGAGTGTCACTGTTCCTACTTGTTGCTGTCAATCCGGCAGGTTTATGCGTAAGACTGCTATCCGGACCCTGTTTGCTGCTGAATGGGTAGAACTTTCAGTGCTACAGCTGCCCGGCTATCAGCCAGTCGTGCCAATACCTTGCAGCTAATGCTGATGAAATGCCCGACAGTCCACAGCTCAGCCTTCGAAACAAGCATGATGATGCCGATGCTGCTGCTATCGCCAGGCATGCTGTCACCACTATGACTGTTGCTCCCCCACTGCTTTCCCTCTTGTTCGCATTCCGATCGAGCCGAGCCTGCCCAGCTCACCACGCCGTGGCTATTGTTGCTGCTGTGGCAGTCGATTTGCTTCATGTTGTGGCTGAGGCCAGCATCTCTAGCCAGAACCTCCGTCAACCTGATACATGGGTTGAAAGTTGTTGGTAGCGGTGTGCCTTCGAACTCAAAAAAGAGGCGACTGATAAACTAGTAGCTAATACTAATACCAATGTAACTCAGGTGCCTAAACGAGCACCACTACCGCGCCCGTTGTCACTTCGCTACAGTTACAAACATAACGAGCTTGACTGCTGTCGTGGAGTGCCCGCTTTCTCCATTGCAAGTGCTGCTGTGGTGAGTACTACTAGCACAGCAGGCACTACAGTACTACTGTCAATCACCTCCGATGCATGTTACTACTGCCATGCCTCCTTCAGGCCCGTCTGCTGCACTAAGACTGCCTCGCCACCGTGGAGAACAGTTTGACAGCATCCCTACGCCCTGCTTGTTAAAAGCACTGGCACACGTGAGGTCGCCCTCTACGGCTGGGTGGAGCCGTCTGCGCCGTCACAGCTGTAACGACAAGTGAGAATGTCATAAACGAAACCTCGAACCCTAGACTCTAGACTCTAGAGAGCCCTGCAAGATCCTATATGAAACCCCGATGACAACGCTGAACTGGAAACCCTAAGCCCAGACAGGCTGCTGGCAGCTGCAACATCTTGGATGGCATGCACGGCGAGGGTTTGAACGACCTCTCTCCGGCTTTGGGATTTTCACAAAAGAGTTTGTTATACTACCCCAAAAGTCACAAGCATTCCTCGAATCCACATGACAGGCTTATCGAGTGCTTTTGCCTTTCCTCTTGTGGTGCCCGCAACTCCGGTAAACAACAGCATTAAGCTCCACGCGCTTCGGGGAGCACACGAAGGGACTTCACCTTAACTTCCTCGAAGGCGCTTCTGCCGGAGTTAGTGCAGGAACCCCTTGTTTCACCGTAAGACGCACAGCCATGTAGGGCCCGCCATCAACACCATCACCAAACTTTAAACATACAGGTCCTGTAACACTGAAACCATCCAAAAAACGAGAGCGAACCAAAGCCAAGACCCAAGCACACCCGGAACCCTGCAAGCAAGATAAATTCAAAACGCTTAAGCGGAAAGCCGTCCTACAAACCCAAGTGTAATACTAAACATTCTCCCGGCAACAAACCCGTTAAAAGGCCACCCCCACCCCAGCCCTGTCATCATGAGGCCTAAGCGGCTTACACACCACATAAAGCCCCCTCAAAACCCTAAACCCCAAGCCCCAAACCCTTTGCATGAATATGACCCTCCGATCTGTTGCTCTATTACTAAACCCTGAACCCTAAACTTAAACCCTAAACCCTCCCTCTCTCTGTCTCTTTCTCTCTCTTCTTCTCACTCTCTCTCCTTCTCTCTCTCTCTCTCTCTCTCTCTCTCTCTCTCTCTCTCCCTCCCTCCCTCGCTCTTCTTCTCTCCAGGGCACTCAGTCGCCCGTCAAGCCCCACGAGCCTCCTCCCCACCCTGAACCCTAGACACAGTTTTTTGAGCAGGGGCTGCAGCCAACAGGCCCTGACCCTTCAGCTGCCCAATCCTCAAGACCCTGAACACTAAACAGGCAGGTCCAACCTGCAAGACTGCCAAGTCGTCAGTCAGCAAGAGCTGGCTCAGGAAGGGCAACTTGCGCATCGCCTTGCACGAGCTGCTTAATGTTAGAAGTAATGACAGCGAACACTACGCGTAGCTAGTGATGGTTAAACATACATACCAACACACATACACACATACATACATACCTACCTACATACATACATACATATATACATATATACATATATACATATATACATAAATACATAAATACATATATACTTTTGTACATATATATATATATGCACATGTGTGTGTTTATTCTCATTTGGAAGGGTGCTTTCCGGTGTTGGGCTTTGCGTTTATTCAATGTTTCGAACGTAGGCTCCACGGTTCAGGGCTGCTCAAGGCTGTATAGTGGGTTCAGGGCCATGGTTTAGGGTTTAGGGTTTAGGGTTTAAGGGGTTAGGGCTTCGTGAAACTAGTAATGCCACTGATGACAAGATAGCCTGGGTCGCACGTGCTGGATTTCTCCTGCTCAAGTGTGGGGGGGGGGGGGGGTTGGGGTTGAGGGTTGCAGCAAACCGTAAGCCCAAAGCAGGATGAATTCTCTCAAAGGTCTTGCCATCGGAGTCCGAGCCCCGAAGCCCGTAACCCTGAAGCAGAAGCTTCTCCCGGCCCAAAACCCTAAACCGCCTGGACCCACAAAATCTCCAAAGCCTCGACTAGAAACGGTTTTGCTGTAGGATTGAACTGGGCTTTACAAGAGCGGCATGGGCCCCTAAATCCTAAACCCTTTTTGCATCCAGGCCTATTGCGACTGCCGGGTACCCTGAAGAAAGAGGAAACACACAAGACATAATGCCTTGCATGCGACCACTCTCAACAGCATCATACACAAGAACTATGTGAAAGTTTGAAACGACACGTGTCAATCCTTAGGATGGACATCGAAAAGCCAACCCTAAACCCCAAAACCCTAAACCTTAAACCGTACATGGTGGCATTAATTGTCAGATGAGGGACTTGGGCTTCTTCAGGAAGAACGACCCCGGCCTCCATACTACGGCTGATGACATCAATCCTGCAAAAACCCATAGTAAGGAACATAACATAAGTCCCATAGTCTGGGGTCATTAAGGGAATACAAGATTCTTATCATCAACCGTGTGGACTCACTACTAGTATTAGGTTCGGGCTTTGGGAACCCCATAGCACAGCATCAATGCGAACCCGAGTTGCCTTCTCGTACTTTGCCATCTCCAGCTCACCACGCAAGCCTTCAGCGCCGATGAAGGGCTCAGGCGTCCGGACTGCAAGAGTGTATCTTCCTGGGACCCAGAGCCTCCTAGAGCCTCCTTTCTCCCGACGAGAGCCTTGTAGTTTGCAGCCTATCCTCGTCTTCTTCTGCACTACATGGTCGCTGAAAGCCAACTCTGGCGGCTGTAAAGTTCCGGACGTAGCCGCAAACAACGTGGGACGAAGTGCCAGCAAACCAGAAGTACTCACAGCGCCACCACGACGACCACCACAACCACCACCGATACCACCACGACCGGCACTGGCAGCAGCAACAACAGCAACAGCATCATCGTCATCATCATCAAATCATCATCGTCGCGTACTCGGACGTCATCACCCCGAGTCACCCCCTGACCCCATCCCCCACACCCGCTCCAAATAACTCCGATCAGACGTGTAGGACAATCAACCGGAGAAAACCTCTTCATGGCAGGGCGCAAGGAGTAGCGAATGGTCTGCTAGTACTAGAAATGCGAAACATGGAAAAAGCTAAGCCTAAGTCGAAAGCTCCGTAAGTCTAAAGCCACCATGCAGCAAATCCCTAAAATTATCAGCCCAGGAGTCAAACACCCCGAAACCCCCAATCTCTGACTCCACGGGTTTAGGGTTTAAGGCAAGTTCAGAACCCTACATCCCGAAACTTCAAGCCCTCATATCCACAAACCCAATCCCACGAGCCGATCACCCCGACAGCCTAACTTCCACAACCTTAGACCGTACCTACATTCCACTAGACAGCTCCATAACTTGGCACAAACACCCATAGAGACCCCCCAAAGTCCTGTTCTAGAACTCTTCTTACACCTTTAGACCCCATCACTAAATCTGGCAGATGGGAGTTTCTGAAAATTAGGAAAACCTTATTTGGGGGTCCTTATAATAAGGATCCTACTATTTAGGGTACTATATTAGGGTCCCCTATGTTCGGAAACTCCCAGATTGGGCCAAGGGGGCTTGGAGAGAGCAGCTCCAGCAAAGGTACGTTGATGTGGGCAGATCTCGCCTGCTGCTTCGCCCGAAGACATTTGGGTGGCTGTCAAAATTAAGGTCCCTTTCTGGGTACCCTAGATTTTGGGTGCCGTACTATACTGGGGACCCAAAAAGGAACCCTAATTTTGAAGACCCCATTTAAGTTCCTGTTTCAACGCGCATGCGTGTACAAAATGGGCAGGGTCAGGGTTGAGGGTTCAGGGTTTTAAAGTTAGGCTTTGGCGTCTTATAGTTCAGGGCTGTGGGGCTAGGCTTTCTTGACACTGGCAGTCAAACAGTCCAGGCAAGATCGAGTCTGGCATCTCTAGTGACTCCGGATGCGAAGTGCCTTTCTGTCCAATCCTGTATCGTCATTTGGGGTGAGAGGGGAGGGCATGTCCACACACGCAACCGGTAGAAACTACCTCAGTGACGGCTGAAGGTTTCGGGCTTCAAACTGTAAAGTTCCCAAGCGTTTGACGTGTTTTGGAGATCACCAGGCTTAACCTTGAAGGCTTCAAGGGTTCTATGGCCGGATAGCGGGTGTTTCAGGTAACCCTTAGAAGGTATTAATTGAAGAGTCCAGAGGGTTTTGGAGGGTGTAACAATACTGGGTAAGCCTCACACGAGTCTGTGGGGCTGTGTTTGAAAGGAAGTTAGAAGGCAAGTCTTATAGGTGCTTACAGGTCCCATGGTTAACCTTGAAAGATAGGGGTGCATAAGGTATCCACCAGCGATTTAGGCTTCAGGCATATTTAGTGTGAACGGATAAGCAAGCGCTCACCAACTCCATGTCGGCCTCATGGGTCTTCTCACCGCCCTTGATCCACTACAACCTGCAACGTCTGGGACTTCAGAAGACAAGGGACCCTTCCACCCTAAATTATAGTGGTCAGAAACTACAGGGGTAAGGTCCCCCAACCCTTAAACCGGAGAGCAACTGCATCTCGCCTGCTGCCGCAAGTGGTACTGGTGCTGAAGGAAGCGTGTTATCTTCTGTCCGAGCTCCTGCTGCCATCGGGTCTCAGGGTTGAAGGTCATGGGGCAATGGGTTTAGGGAAGTCTTGGGTCATTCGGTCATTCGGTCTTGGATTCAGGGCTGCAGGGATTCGGGGACTTTAGAATACTAGGATGTGAGTAAGTCTCTAGAGTAGGGTCCCTTTTAAAGTCCCGAGAATGATGCGACACCCTGATAAAAAGGTCCGAAACGGGACCCTAACGGAGGGCTTACCGGTTCTCGGGTCTAAGACCGAGTCGGTGGAAGGGGGAGAGCTGGGAGCAGGCTTCAAGCCAGGCGAGGATATGGGCGCGCAGGCGGGGCTTTGGGCTGAGGGTTCAGGTGAAAGATTTAGGAGCGAAGCTATGGGACTTCAAGAGCGTAGTCCTCAAATAGACACAGGAACTCGCAACACATTGCTTCATAGAAGCCGCTTGGTGGGGGTTCTGTTTGGGGTCTAGGGGCGTTTACAGGCCCTACATTCAGACCGGCTGCATGCCCGCTGATGCTCCTGGCTCACATCGTGGTGGCCCAAGTAGGAACCTAGGCGGCGTAGGGTTATGAGGCGGACGTCGCGAGACTGTCCTCCGTTCCAGGGCTTTTGAAGCTTCGCGCCTCACGAGCTACTTGGAGGTTCATGGGTAGTTATAAGTGGGGTTATAAGTCCCCTAATATGGGCTATAAGTATAATTACCCTACTTATAACCCTACTTATAACTACCCATGAACCTCCAAGTAGAGCACAAACTCCCATCGATTCATGAAGCCGCGAACTGACGAGAAGAACCGGAGACATGACTCGATAAAAATTCCTAAATACGGCACAATGTCATTACGTCCCCACTCAATGCTATACGGTATGAGGTGTGAAGTCTTACTACTAATCACTATGGCCATCACCATCTCCGTCAACGAATCATCTGCATCCTGTACAGTTGTCTTTGATCGCTGAAAACGATACAAGTAATAGCACTTACAACTACACTCATAATCATATCATCAATCTTGTTGCGGCTGTTTTATTATTTCTAATCTGCTTACCACCGCTTTCTGCCACTGCCACTGCTACTGACTACGGCTACTGCTGCTACTACTACTGCTACTGCTACTCCTACTCGTACTGCTACCACCACCACCACAACCACGACTACTACTGCTGCTGCTACTACTACTACTACTACCACCACCACTACTACGACTACGACTACTACTGCTACTACTACTACTACGACGACCACCACCACCACTACAACCCCACCACCACCACAACAACAACTCCTGCTACGCCCACTCCTACTCCTACTGCCACTTCCACTCGCACTTCTAGTACTCCTACCTCTCTGACGACGACAACGAAGACGACTGCTACTGCATCGGTGTCCTGTAGTAGTTATTGTTGAAAATGTAGTAATTGCTATTGTTGTAGTTGTTGTTGTTGTTGGTGGTGGTGGTGGTGCCGATGTTGCTGCTGTTGTTGTCGTTGTAGACAGCACGTGGGGAAGTACCCAAGCGAGCTCCGAACTCAATGCAAAGGCCAGGCCCTGGACCCTCAACCGCAAAACCAATAGCCCGAAACGCTCTCGTACCCCTGGGGGAACCCTGAAGCAAAGCCCCGAAGAGCCACTGGCAAGGTGCGAAGAAGCCGAAATTCGGAGTTCTCGTCCTCACGGATTTTGTTCAAAGCGCTGGTCACCTGAGAATCTGGGTTCAAGGCTCTTGGAGCAGGAGATTTTCGGGGCTCAGGGGGGCTTTTTGAGACTCACTCTCGGACAAGCCTGCTGTAGGTGGTTTAGGGTTTTTGGCTGTTGGGCCGGAGGGTTTTCCGTTTGGGGTTTGAGGCTTGTTTGGGCAGAGCTGTAAAAAATCGTCGTCTTCCACCATGAAGCAGCACGTGAAAAGCTACTCAACCGCCCCGCTAAGGATCAGCATACGAACACATACATCCCGCAAGGGTAAACCTGTCTTCAGATCTGCTTTAGGGTGTACCGGAGTGGGGAGCTTCCCCACTTCTCCGACTGAACCTGGGGCGTTGGAGTTTAGGGCGTTTTGGTTTAGAATTTAGGGGAGGCTTTCAACATCTTGATCAAGAGTGCTCACAGAACGATCAGAACACACCAATAGAAGTGAGATAACAAGTACATGCTCCATCGAAAGAAAGCCGCGAACATTGCTGTCCGTGCGTTCAGACTAGTCGGTTTTCAAACTCAAGCCCCCATTATGTGCCTTGCATGCCAAGGAAAGCCCATGTGGCTGCTCACAGTGGCACCAAAGGCATCTGCTGACCCTCTGATTCCCGTGAGTGTCCATGCCCGCCAATCAGCCAGGCACAACTTCATGAGCTTGAAGAGGCTGCTGCTAGCAGTTACAAGTGGCATATTCATTGGTGACAGTGCTGTGCTCCGAACATCCTGACGCGGCCACACTGTCTGAACCTTTTTGCATCGGGCCTTTACCACCGCCCGGTAATCCCCACACTGTCTGAACCTAGACCCCGAACCATAACTCCACCCGAATCCCAAGCCGGTCCTGAAGCCTAAACCTTAAGCCCAAACCTGCAGACCATATCCCAGTATCCGAGTGCATTTCCAGCCCCCAAGGTGCGAATTCCCTGGGTTTGGGCGGTTTCAGCACGGGTCTGGAATTAGTTTGGGAATTTTTTTTTTTTTGGTGATTTTTTTTTTTTGTGGTTTGCTTGGCCGTGTTGCATTGCCTTGCAGGGCAGCATCCTCGGGCGTTCAAACGCGAGGTAAAGTTACACATTTTGCGGGCGCCGCGCAACCCTTCACAGGGTTTGGGTGCATTGAGCTGCATTTTGCAACCCTTCACAGGGATTGGCATTTTGCAACCCTTCACAGGGATTGGCATGGTCGAATGCACGAACGCTAGGTAAAGTTGCATTTTTTGATGTGCATTGAAATGAATTTTGCAACCCTTCACAGGGATTGGCGTGGTCGAGTGTTCGAACGCGAGGTAAAGTTGCAATTTTTTATGTGCATTGAGATGAATTTTGCAACCCTTCACAGGGATTGGCGTGGTCGAGTGTTCGAACGCGAGGCAAAGTTGCATTTTTTGATGTGCATTGAGATGAATTTTGCAACCCTTCACAGGGATTGGCGTGGTCGAGTGTTCGAACGCGAGGTAAAGTTGCAATTTTTGATGTGCATTGACATGAATTTTGCAACCCTTCACACAGATTGGCGTTGTCGAGTGTTCGAACGCGAGGTAAAATTATTACTTTTGATGTGCATTGAGGTGAAACTTGCAACCCTTCACAGAGATTGGCGTTGTCGAGTGTTCGAACTAGTACTAGTACTACTACTACCACTACCAGTACTACAACTATTATTACTACTACTACTATCACTACTACTAGTACTGGTACTGCTAGTACTACTAGTACTACTACTACTACTACTACTACTGCTGCGACATAAAGTGACCATGCATAGAGTCATAGAGTCACGTTGAAACCACAGTGGCAGTCGTAGTAGTTGTAGTAGTAGTCGTCGTCGCATAGTCGCAGCGGTAGTCGTAGTAGTAGTAGTAGTAGTAGTAGTAGTAGTAGTAGTGGTAGTTGTAGTTGTTGTTGTGGTACTAGTAGTAGTAGTAGTAGTAGTAGTAGTAGTAATAAAGTAGTAGTAGTAGTGGCAGTAGTAGCAGTAGCAGTAGTAGTGGTAGTAGTAGTGGTAGTAGTAGTAGTAGTAGTATTCTTTTGTAGTAGTGGTAGTAGTAGCAGTAGTAATCAGGGATGTCTATATAGTGAGGTTCCGGAGCTAGGAAAGGAAGACTTCTGCGTCATGTTGGACTATACCCTAAACCCGCTAAACCTGAACATTAGTGTTCATAGAGTGAACTACATCAAGTCAAGTGCGTGGTACATAGATGACTCCATGACTCTATGACTCTATGATTCTGTCTCACTGTGACTCTATGACTCTATATGACTCTATGACTCTTTGAACTATGACTTGTGCTTGACATGTACTCGACTTTATTTCTCGATGACCCTATGAACTATGACTTGTACGACTCTTGACTGTATGTGACACTCCGACTCTGTGACTCCGTGCTTTTGACTCGGTGACTCCATGACCCTATACACTGGATTCTATGACGTAGCGCAACACTCTTCGCTGATGATGCTTTCGGGCCAATTGTCTTCTAGTTTTCCAACTTTGCTTTTTTATTATGGACTTCTTTCTTTCTTTCGCTCGTTCATTTCTTTTCTTTCTGTCTGTTGTTCTTTCTTTGTTCATCTCATACTCCCTTCCTTTCTTTCTTGCTTTCCTTTCTGGTTTGATTTATTTCGTTCTTTCTTTGGTTCGTTCTTTCTTTCGTTCTTGCTTTCGTTCTTTCTTTCGTTTTTGCTTTCGTTCTTTCGTTCTCTCTCTCGTTCTATCTTTCTTTCTTTCGTTTTCCTTGTTTTCGTCCTCTTTAGATACAGCAATTTTTGAATTTTTCCCAGGGGAAACACTGTTTTCATACGGATTCGTTTTCATTTCCTGAGGATTTGCTTGGTTTTTGGTTCGGGAAAACACGATTTTCCTACGGATTCCGTGGTATTTCCTTAAGTTTCTTTCTTTAGTTCTTGCTTTCGTTCTTCCTCTTGTTTTTGCTTTCGTTCTTTCGTTCTCTCTCTCGCTTTTTCTTTCTTTCTGTCTTTCTTTCTTGCTTTTTAGATACAGCAATTCTTGATTTTTTCCAAGGGAAAACACTGCTTTCCTAGGGATTTTCTTTCGTTTCCTAAGGATTTGCTTGGTTTTTCCTGGGGAAAACACGATTTTCCTACGGATTCCGTGGTATTTCTCTAAGTTGTCAACTCTCTTTGGTTCTTTCCTTGTGTTTTCTTTTTTCTTTCCTTGTAGCTTTCTTTCTTTACTTAGTTCTCTATTTTTGTTTTCTTTCTTTACTTATAGCTTTCTTTATTTACTTATTTCTCTGTTTCTTGCATGGCTTTCTTTCTTTCTTTCGTTGTTTCTTTCTTTCTTTCTTTTGTTCTTTCTTTCTTTCGTTGTTTCTTTATTTCTTTATTTCGTTCTTTCTTTCGTTCTTTCTTTCTTTCTTCCTTGCTTTCTTTCTTCCTTTCTTTCTTTCGTTCTTTCTTTCTTTCCTTCTCTCTCTCTCTCTGTCTTTCGTTCCTTTTTCCCCTTCCTTTCGCGGATACCCGTTTAATTTTTTTTTATCCTTATTTAATAATTTAATTTTTTTTAATCCTTATTTAATTTTTGTTGATCCTTATTTAATTTTTTTTTGATCCTTATTTAATTTTTTTTAACCCCTATCCCGCTTTACTGACCTAAATTCGCCTCGGCTCGGCTTAGGGTTGAGGGCGTGACTTAAGGACTGATTTATGAGGCTCTCTATGCCGAAGAAAAAAGCCAAGAAGCCGAAAAGCCAAGAAGCCAGAAGCCAAGAAGCCAGGGAGAATCAAAGCAACCCTGCACGGCTTAAAACAGCGGGGGGGTTGGGGGGGGGCGCAGCCCCCCCCATTTGCAGAGACAACGTTCACATGATGGGCCGAAAACACTCTTTGAATCAAGCTTGCACGTCTCGAAAAGCGCGGCGGCGGGTGTTTTGTTCTTCCGTGCCTGTTCGTGTCTCTTCTTCCGCTAGCATTCTAACCTAATATATATAACATAGTAAACCAGAAGAACGACATAAGATGGTTCGACAACACAAAAATGGTGTGACATTTTCTGACATAACAGAACCTTGCTTCTTATAGCATATAATAGCATACTAAAAAACAATACAATATAACAGAAGATGACATAGAACAAAACAACATCTTAGTTTATAGTGTAGTACATTGTAACATAGTACAGTACAGTGTGTATATTTACAACATAATATGTAGCATATTTTATAGGTTACATTTACATTATGTTATATTCTGTTACGGTACATTACGATATTATGGTAAATTCGAGTGGGCTATGTAGTATCCTGTTGCTTGTATCTTTGTTTTGTGATTTTTTCATATTCTTTCTCTTTCGTATTTTCCAACTTTGCTTTTTTATTATGGACTTCTTTCTTTCTTTCGCTCGTTCATTTATTTTCTTTCTTTCTGTTGTTCTTTCTTTGTTCATCTCATACTCCCTTCCTTTCTTTCTTGCTTTCCTTTCTGGTTTGATTTATTTCGTTCTTTCTTTGGTTCGTTCTTTCTTTCGTTCTTGCTTTCGTTCTTTCTTTCGTTTTTGCTTTCGTTCTTTCGTTCTCTCTCTCGTTCTATCTTTCTTTCTTTCTGTTTTCCTTGTTTTCGTCCTCTTTAGATACAGCAATTTTTGAATTTTTCCCAGGGGAAACACTGTTTTCATACGGATTCGTTTTCATTTCCTGAGGATTTGCTTGGTTTTTGGTTCGGGGAAACACGATTTTCCTACGGATTCCGTGGTATTTCCTTAAGTTTCTTTCTTTAGTTCTTGCTTTCGTTCTTCCTCTTGTTTTTGCTTTCGTTCTTTCGTTCTCTCTCTCGTTTTTTCTTTCTTTCTGTCTTTCTTTCTTGCTTTTTAGATACAGCTATTCTTGAATTTTTCCAAGGGGAAACACTGCTTTCCTAGGGATTTTCTTTCGTTTCCTAAGGATTTGCTTGGTTTTTCCTGGGGAAAACACGATTTTCCTACGGATTCCGTGGTATTTCTCTAAGTTGTCAACTCTCTTTGGTTCTTTCCTTGTGTTTTCTTTTTTCTTTCCTTGTAGCTTTCTTTATTTACTTATTTCTCTGTTTCTTGCATGGCTTTCTTTCTTTCTTTCGTTGTTTCTTTCGTTCTTTCTTTTGTTCTTTCTTTCTTTCGTTGTTTCTTTATTTATTTCTGTCGTTCTTTCTTTCTTTCTTCCTTGCTTTCTTTCTTCCTTTCTTTCTTTCGTTCTTTCTTTCTTTCCTTCTCTCTCTCTCTCTCTGTCTTTCGTTCCTTTTTCCCCTTCCTTTCGCGGATACCTGTTTAATTTTTTTTATCCTTATTTAATAATTTAATTTTTTTTAATCCTTATTTAATTTTTTTTGATCCTTATTTAATTTTTTTTAACCCCTATCCCGCTTTACTGACCTAAATTCGCCTCGGCTCGGCTTAGGGTTGAGGGCGTGACTTAAGGACTGATTTATGAGGCTCTCTATGCCGAAGAAAAAAGCCAAGAAGCCGAAAAGCCAAGAAGCCAGAAGCCAAGAAGCCAGGGAAGCCGAGAAGCCAAGCCAAGCGCGCACACAAGCCAAAAAAAAAAATCAAAAAAAAAAAAAAAAAACCCAAAATAAATACGCCTCCTTTCAGCACTCCCACTGGGACTTGCCTGGCGAGGTTCCTGGTACGACTGACTTTAGGGATTGGGGTCTTGTGGTCAGTGTTTAGGATTTAGACTTACTAGAGCTGAGAGTCCTTTTCCGCCTGAAACCCTAAACCCCTACCCAGAGAAGAGGACTTTCCATGTCCGAGTGCAGCCCGGTCGCGGTGGTGATGGAGGAGATGAGGGTGGCATAGGTCATAAGAGATCGAAATGCGACCAAAACCTTAGCGGGAGTTCGAGCGGGTGCAAGTAAATCGCATCTGCTGTGGCTCGAGATTTCGAACCTGTTTCACGCCCGCCCGCACCGCCTTGGATAATCATTGGGGGATGAAGCCAGAACCACCCAGGAAGTGTCCTGAATGTGTTGCTCTCGCTCTCCCTCTCCCTCTCGCGCTCTCTCCGTCCGTCTTTCCCTCCAGTTTTTCTTTTCTCGCTCTCTCTCTCTCTCTCTCTCTCTCTCTCTCTCTCTCTCTCTCTCGCATTTTGCTTGCGCAACCATCGTTCGTCACCACTACGACTATCATTGCGTGCCCAACATGGCCAGGCAAAGTCCCGATGTAATATAGGAGCCTGAAACTGAGAAGGCGAATCTCAAACCACAAAAGTGCGGAAGCAAGAACTCTGCTCTAGAGTACCCAAGCTCAAGCCCGTTTAGGGTTTAGGGCCCCTATACCCAAAACCCTCAACTCCTGAACCCTACACTGCTAGTCGGATCCAAACCGGTTTTCCAAGCTGCCGAGAAAGCCACTTCTACGGTGTTCGTGGTTTTGATGCCTCAGCTGTGGCCCAGGCCGGCTTGAGAGATCTCTCAACACTGAAACCTGCAGGTTTAGGGTTTGGGGTACCAGCAGTTTTAGGGTTTAAGGCTGCATCCCTGCTTCGAAAGGCTTGCGAGTTGAGCTTGTTTTGGCTTCTGGCCTGGTAGTCTTGCCCCTGCCTGGAAGGAATCGGGTCAACTCCGCTTCAAGGCTTACTTCTGTAGACCTTACGGACGTTCGGGTTTCAGGAGTAGGGCTTGGCAGTACTGACTATTCGGAGCTTTGCTGCTTTGCATCGCACATCGGCCTTAGCATGCCACAGGGGCATCTGCTGTTTCAGAACATCTGCTGCTACGGGGCTGCATAGCGCGAAATTGACCCAAAAGCAAAAGGCATCTCCGCAAAATGCGGGCGTATTGAACATAGGGGCTTGCGTTACTTTAACTTTAACTCGTGCTTCCGGATTGAAGTCACGGCGTGCAAACACTGATAGCCTCGGCCGCGGTCTTTCCCATCCTATGCCCCAACCCTAAACCCTAACCTCAAACCCCTTTCAGGGCTCACGCAGAGGTTCTAAACCCTACGCCGCTCCTTGCTACTGAACCCTCCACCCTGAAGCCTATACACCCTAAGCCCTGAGCGCTGCAGTAGGGCCTTAATGATTAGAATAGGGTTTTGGGGCCCATTCTACTGTAATCATAATAAGGAACCCCCGAAAGAGTGTTGGTAATTATTTAGGGCGCTATTTTTTACCATCCCTTGCAGAAACCCGGCTGCTTTCGCAGGATGCCGCGAGTTTCGGCCATGCCGAGGACCGACCGGTGCGGTTTGGTCAAGGAATTCGGGTTTAGGGTTTTGGGGTTTAGGGTTTTGGGTTCAGGGTTTAGGGTCAAGGATTTAGGGGAATTGTTTGGTTGAATGGCCGTAAAGTCAGGGTTTAGTGTACGAACCTGATTTAAAAACCCTGGGCCTATAACCCCAACATAGTAGGATTCATATAAGGAACACTTACAAAGGCCCAAGGTTTCTTAATCAGGTTCCTACATTAGGCTTTGGAGCTTAGCCTGTAGACTTCGGAAGTTTGTGCCTTGACACCCAAGGCTCCGGATATGTTACTGTCATTGGAAATGACGTTGTTTTTCCAAGCCCTTCTCAATAGAATAGGGTTTTGGGGTACATTCATTCTTCCGACCCCCACACACCCTAAACGCCAAGCCCTACCAGATTCCTGATAAGTGCCGCCAGAGAGGCTGCTCAGCCCCACGCCCAGCATCGCAAAGGCCCAGTTCAAGCTTGCCAGATACTTGTCCATGACCTCAGTTTAAGGTTTTTTTTGGGCGGCACAATCACGCTGACGGATGTGGAAGCGCACAGTTTGGGGTTTAGGGCTTCGGGTTTTCGGGCTTTCGGGTTTAAGGTTTCGGGTTCTTGACACTTCGGCTTTGAGGCTTGGGGCTTCATGTGAGGCTGCATTGAATTCGGCGACCCTTTTTCATCCGTTCTGGATTCGGCTGGACTTTGTGCAAAAAACCCGTTTACACAAACCCGAAGCCCGAAACCGTACACCCTCAAAAGAATGGAGCGTAAACAAGAAGACCTTCATGCCCCCAGGAAGGCACGGCACGACCCACAGCCCGAAGTCTAAAACGAAACCCTTGCAGCCGAGAGTCTGTAGATTCCCAGATGCCAAAAGCTCGAGCCCAGTTCCTCGGTCTAGCCTAAAGGCTAAGGGCTTAGGGAGCTTTTGGGAGGCGCCGGAGGAAGGACAACTCCTCAAGTAAGGTGGGCTGAGGTTCGGGTATGTATGTTGTAGATGCAGGGTTGAGGGAGTCTGCAAGCAGGGTGCCGCCTTGATAATTGCGAGCGAGCGGATCCGGTGCAGAAATCATGATAGGTTATTTCGACTTATTTTGACAATCGCCATGGCACTCATACGGGCTATGTGCTGACCCTGCCCGTTTTAGTCTCATGATCGTCAAGGCCATCTCTCTCCACATCCCCATCCTCAACGGCCGCAGCACTAGAAAGCGAAAGCGAAAGTAAAACCACACCAGGAGTATCGCCGTCATCGCCCTAACACTCAGTGCCGGCCATCATGCCTTGACCCTACCGTTTAGGGCTTAAAGTTTAGGGTTTAGGGTTTAAGGTTTAGGGAAAAGCTCCAAACCATGTGAAGCCTGAAGTCTTGCATGCTGCAGCTAAAGAGGCCTTAACACAATCCTAAGCACCTGAGAACAAGACCCTCCCTCGGCCATTAAGCCCCAGGGTCTCTTCTGCCAGAAGGGCAATGCCCCACCAGCAACAGGCCTGGAGCGAATCTTCGGCATGTGCTTCGGGCCTAGTACACAATGATTTGCTGCCATATACGATAAAAGACTTGCCTAGAATAAAATATGTTAGGTTGTGTTGTATTATACCCCACGACTGCCTTATCTTGTCTTATCTGATATTGTACTGTCTCATGTTACCTCTCTTACCTTCGATCATGGTACATTCTGTCACATTCTGATACAGTATGCTGCATGCTGTATTCTGTTTTTTACATGCTTCTGGGAACCCAAAGCCCCTCAAACCTTGCCTAGACGAGACGAGTGTCAGTGGAGTTTAAGGCGTACGCTGTCGTATATCCGTGCCAACTGGCGAAGCAAGGACGAGATTGCGAGATAATTGGCCAAACGCTTTCCAGAAATACGCAGGGCTGTAGCTGTTTGCTTTAGTCCCCAATCCCAAACCCGTTTTTGAACCCAAACTCCGCGCTATCAAAACCCTAAACTTAAAATGGCACGAGCTGCATTTATGCTCGAAGACCTCCAGGCTTCTGAATATCATGCCCAAGTGCCAGAAGATGGTTGAGAATCAAGAGCCGGACGGCGGTGCTGATCAAGCTGTAGTAGTAGAACCTTCATGCACAACCCTCCGGAGGGAAATCGACAATAACCTAATCATGAAAAAAGCCCGAAAAGAGGGTTGACATATGTTGGACTGGGCCCGAAGAGCGACAACAGAATCTCGAATAGGGCCAGGGAGTATGCTGGAGCTCGGTTTGGTTTGAGGAAGACCCCGCTTCCAAAGGGAAGTTGGCGAGTTCTCGTTTAGGGTGTTTGGTTTTTTTCCCTCTCGCATTGCTATGGAGTCTATGCCCGCTCGTGAGGTCTGACTTTGGGGATGTACAAAGTCGGGTTTAGGGTTCGGGGTTCTTCTCGGATCATCTTTGCTACCTTGCGGGAAAATCTAGTTACCCTTCCCTTTCCGCCTCCTCTCTTGCAGGAGAGGGCCCTTCTGAAGAAGCTTGAGGTAGACCTTCTGTTCGACCCAGAACCCTGAACCCTAAACCCTTAGCCCCCTCAACCGAGACTCTGCATCCGGGTACTTGGAGGTTCATGGGTAGTTATAAGTGGGGTTGTAAGTCCTTTGATATGGGTTATAAGTATAGTTACCCTACTCATAACCCTACTTATAACTACCCCTGAACCTCCAAGTACCTTGGAAAGCAGCACTTGCCACTTCGACAACCCTCCGAAGAGCCAAGATAAACGCCTCTCAGCCATGAAGCTCACGAATTGTCTACATTAAAACAATCAAGGTTTATGGTTTAGGATTTAGGGTTTATGGCTTAGGGTATATGGTTTAGGGCCTAGGTTTATGAAAGGCCATTCGCAAGAAGCCCTGAACCCTAGCAATGCTCCAATACAAGGGCGTCAGGGCTGGCATTGAAGCGGGGCCTGCACCGCTACTGCGTCAGTCCCTGAAGCTACACCCTGTCAACCCTGGCTCCTCCAATCGATTGTGCTAGGGCTTAGGGTTCGGGGTTTCGGCGCTCCTCCGACATGATGCCGCAATTTCACCTCCCTGTTGGGAGCTAGTTCCCAATTTACTGTAAGGCACACCCTGAAGTCAGGGTGGACATTCAGAGAGCTCTTGTCTTCCCATCACAGCACTCTGCCCATGCCCCGGTTTTGGAGCGCGAAGTCCTCTGGAATCGATGCTGACGTGTTAAGGTCGTCGGCCCATCGATGCAGCTGCCGGATGTGGCCCTGAAGAGGCCGGCACCTGCTCTTCAAATAACCCTAAGCCCTAAACCCTAAACCCTAATCCCTAAACCCGAAAACCCTAAACCCTAATCCCTAAACCCTAAACCCTAATCCCTAAACCCTAAACCCTAAACCCTCCGCCGTGTCAGCTGCATGCTCGGGAGCAGCCTTCCGGTACTTCTTCTTGGCGACAGCCCCTCTGATCTCCACGTGTAAGGGATCCCAAAAGCACATAAGCATAAGCATTTTATGGGGACATCCCTAGCTTATTTATTGGGCTTCATTATAAGGGGGTTTAGATGGGATATCCCTATCCTTCTTTTTGCTTATGTGCTTTTTTGGTGCCCTAACGTAGTAGGCATCTTTGTCAATATCCAGGAGTGTCACCACGGTGTTGGCGGGACCATAAATATCCAGGAAGATGTCTTGGCAAGAACCGCATCCGTCCCTTTGCGAATTTGAGGATTAAGCACGCCCTAAACCCTAAATCCCTCGTTCTTACTAGCTGGACCGTGGGAACCCAGTCCTTCGGAGAGTTTGCAACCCTGTTTGAGCACTGGCAGACCCAAAACCTAAACCCCTCAACAAACCCCAAACCCCTAAGCCCTAAACCCCAAACCCCTTTTTTGAACCCGTACTGAGGCCGATGCGTGTAACCCTAAACCCCTAAACCCCCCAAACCCCTAAACCCTAAACCCCTAATCCTAAACCTTAAACCGAGTTTGCTGGCTTCCGCATGGCCGGCTGAAGTAGTGCCGAACATCTTAAGTGGCCGAGTGGACCGAAGCATCGTTCTGGGTTTAGGGGTTCTTGGAGCTTACCTTAAACTACCAAACCCTACTTTTTGTAGGTTCTTTTTATACACCCTAATATGGAATTTTTCCGGGACCCTACGAAAAAGTAGGTTTTGGCAACACGGGTCTCGGGAATCATGAAGCTTTAAATCTGGCTCTTGCACTGAGACCCGTCGCACCCGAATCTAAGGTAAAAGCCAGAAAGTTGGAATATGATTATCCTAATTGAACCCTTTGTGGTAAATTATAGGGTATCCTACCCTGAAACCATATTCCAACTTTCTGGAGTTCCCTTTAAGCCACCTCAACCGCAAGGTGGACAAGTTAGAGATGCGTAGCAGCAGCTCCGATTGACGCAACACCCCCTACATCTCAGAGTGGAGCAGGTGAACAGCGCAGGAGAAGACAATTTGGGTTGTTTAAGGGTTCAAAGAAGGCTGGACATGCATGATTCGGGGTTGCCCTGATGCCCCTGTTGTCAAGAAGGAGCTCCAGGAAACAATGATGGCAATGATTCAGGCCGACCCCAAACCCCTAAGTCCCTAAACCTGCAAGAGCTGCCGGCTCTTTATCGAATTGGAATCGCAACCATGAAACACAAATGCACGGCGCGAAGACTATTTTCACTCGGTCGAACGAATCAAGCTGTGTAAGTATTCCTGAATTGCAAATGGTTCAAAAAGCTTTGAGCGAGTTGTCTGCCATCAAAGTTGTACAGTTGTGTGGCTGTTGCCTCGCTAGCTGAACCTCTTATCAAGAGTGGCACAAGGGTTACTTCGTAGCCATTCCCTGAGCCACGGAGCATCGTACAACATGGTCGCTCAAGCTGCACAGCGCTCTCAGCACATGCTCTGGCAGAAGACATGCTCATCTGCACTCCTCCTCTGCGGATCCGGAAGGGTTCGCAGTAATCTCATCGATTCTGCCAGTGTACTATTGTCCTCGAAGCAGCTTGCTTGTTCTCCAAGCTAGCCCAAGTAAGGATCACTTTTCCACTTAAATCACGATGTCGCCAAAGATACAAGAGGTATCGGAGCTGCTTGACAGTGGGCGAGCGGTTGATGATGACATTTTGTGCCAACACCCTACCCAGCCTTGATGCCAAGTCCTCCTTGAGGCCACTCACCTGGCACCCATGTAGGCGTAAGCCCTCCTTGAGGGACTCACAGCTCATTAACATCAGCACATCACGGCTGACCCTCTGTACCTCATCTTCAGGTTCTTCTGGTTGACTCGTAGTAGACGGCGACGACATGGGGGTAGTTGGCCGAAACCTTATGGGTGTTGTCTCCTGTCGCTGCACTTCCCGAGGTGGTTCCGGGGTTAACACAGGCGCCGTAGATGAACTCTGTCTCGTCGAGCTTCTCGAAGGAGTTCCATCAGGATGGGTTGTTCCCACCATCGGCCTCCTTCTGTCTTCCTCGGACAACCTTTCCAACTCCCGTTCTATGGCCTGCGTAGTTGCCTCTCGTAGTCGCCTGAGCCTCTTGAGTTTTCGTTGTGAAGCTCCAGGAGTCCACTCACGATAGAGTTCCAGGGCTCCCCATTTCACTGTTTCCCATAGAACCAAAGCGCCAAGGACCATTAGCAACGCCATGAAGATGCCCGCCATGTCGTAGTCAACCCGAATGCCCTCCTTCTGGGGATCATCTGCTTCAACCGCCAACATCATTATGCAGCAAATCGTAGCAACAAGAACCCGTGTAGCCAACGTGGAGGTCGTCGTAGTGGATCTCGTGCTCCTTCCAGTTTGGACACCCCACAAATCAAGTAGTGCCACGATCCTCTGTCCACTCAACGCCTTTGTCAACAAGTCTGCCGGTTGAGAAACTCCCGGTTGATGACGAGGAACGATCTCACCCTTGGAAACCATTTCTTGAAGCCATGCTGCCTTCAGTCTCAAGTGGCGTGTACGCCACGACCCCGTGCCCGAGCCAATAGCCAAAGCACTCGTGCTGTCACTCGCCACGACCTTCGGTCCTGGCTCCACATCCAGGTCGTGTAGTAGAGCCTCCAGGCCGATCATCCCAATCGACCCATCGAGGATAGCCTGTAGCTCGCATTCCGCCGTACTCAGCGACACCATTGATTGGCGACTGCTTCGCCAACCCACTGGTGTGCCTGACCAGCACACTAACCATCCAGTATGTGATCTTGTACTCGTAGGAGCGAATGCCGCGTCCGGGTAGAGGACCAAGTTGGTTCCGTCATTCGCAATCATCATGCGATACTCCCGGGTTCCCTGTAGGTAGCGTAGCACCTTGGCCCCAATCTGCAAGCACCGCTCCGGCGCCTTCAGTGTAATCGATGCCATCAACGAACAGGTAAAGCTGAGGTCAGGCCTTGATCGCTGGGCTAGCCACATCAGCTCGCCCGTAATCCGCTGGCTCTCTGTCACAGCCTCTGGGGTTGGAGGTAGGTCATCATCCAAGGGTTCAAAGGATGCCTGGTCCTTCGAAAGGGGTATTCTGTCCCTTGACTCCAAAGGAACTCCATGCGCCCTCAGCACTTCTTCAATGTAACCCCGTTGGTTCACATAGATGACTCCGGACTCCTCGTCGAGCTCCAGCTCCATTCCCAGAAATCGCAATGGATTGGCACCAGCTAGAATAGCCAGCTCAGACGTACGCCACACCTCTTGGATCGTCGTGGCAATGCCCTTAATCGTAGCGATCTCTCCAAGCAGCAAGATGTCGTCAACGTAGATGATAATCAGCGCAATAATCACACCTGCCTGGTTCTTTAGGACCCACCATGCTGTTATGGTCTTGCCCTGGCGTAAACAAAGCTGTCCTGGGAAAACCATCTGTCGTAAAACTCTGTCTCGATGAGCCGACCAAAGTGCTGGCGCTTGTCGCAACCCGTAACTGGCACGGACCAAGCCCCAAAGCTCACCCAAGGTGATCAACGACAGCTTCTCTAGGACACGCGGTGGGGCCACAATAATGGTAGGATCACCGGCACTGGGGTCCATGGGTGTTCGAAGAAAAGCTTGCATGATGTCAATCAACCCCACTGCCCACTTGCGCTTCCGGGTCATCGTCAATCCGACCCTGACTGCTTCAGAAGGAGCAGTCTCGGAGTAAAGATCACCTTCACTGCCCGATGCAAAGTTTCCACATACAACGAGTCTCGCCTTGCGCTTAAACCAAGTTTCTCGGCGGTCTGGTAGTGGAGCATCGCCGGGTTTGATCGTAAAGACCATCTTGGCCGGGAGCCGCTGTGCTCCAGGTCGACGGAACCATTCTGCTCTCTCCACTGTCTGGGGAAGCAGTCGCTTGATTGCGACGCTCACTCCGTCGACTTCCTTGCGGATTGCAGGAGCCCAGGAATCCAGATTCTCGTACACCTCCTTGGGATCCACGTTATACGTCACTTCCAGCGGGCCCTTAAGGTTTGCGATGATGTCCTCAATGCCCTTCGTGTAGGTCACCTCTACCTTGCTCACGCCCACTTGAGGTCTGGGGTCCATTTGCGATTCCGAACTTCCAACCTTGACCTTGCCCTCATCGGTGTCCACGAACATCTCCCAATCCTCCAGGTCTGATTCCTCCACCGTAGGGTCGGGGTCTATGCTGTACTCCTCCTGGGACGGAACTTCCACATCCAAGGTCCTCGCTTCCACGACCGGCTCCTCCTGATTCAACAGAAAGTACTCGGGGTACTGGGTTAAAGGTGGAGAGAAGCCGAACTCCTCGAGCTCGCGAATCATTTCTCCAGTTACCTTGCCAAGACCTTGTGGTGTATAGGCAATCAGCACGATGCGGTCTCCTTCCCAGGGTAGGACTTCATGTAGCTTCCTCGGGGAGAAAACGTTGCACTGGCCCTCAACAAGAGGTAGAACTTGTCCGTACCTTGAGCGATCTTTTTCATCACATCGCTCAACCACAGCACCAGTCAACTTATCCCCGGGCCCGAGTTCAATCCACAACTCACCTCCCCTTTTCGGGACCTTAATTGGCATCACATAGTTCACCGCCTTGTTGTCATTGTTAAAATCCCGGTGCATCCCCTTCTCATTGCCCTTTGCCACCATAATCGCCGTGAACGTTGCCTCTGGGTTGTCGTAGAGGATGATGCCTGACAGGACCTTTGCGAGCTCCGGGAATTCCTTGAAGTTCTTCAACCAACCCACGGAACCTCCATGACGAAAAACCCCGAACTTCATGTCATCGAAGAAGCCATGGTCGCTCAGTTCCCTTACTAGTCCAATCGCATCTGGTTGGCTCCACTCATCCAGTAGCACTCTTGATCTGTCCCTAATGTACTCCACCAGATCATCTGAAGACATCGACAAAGCCCTGAGCTCAACATTCTCCATGGGGGTTTTCTCCAGCAATCTCCTCTTGGGCTTGGGTGGCAATGCTACTGGCTGTAGGTTATCTGGCCCTCCTGGATCCACAAGGCCAGCTCTAACGTGGAACGTATGTAGAAATCTTTCACCACGCCCTTCACCTTCAGGAACAAAAACCACGTGGCCCTTGTCAAGAGTATTGCTTAGTCCCACATACCGTCCCTTTATCCACCTCGTCTCAAACGCTCGTTCCCGACGTCGGGGACCTGAGGAATCGAAGGCCTTTTGCTTTAGGTACACCGTCGCGCCATATGGTACTAGTAAACGGCTCTGTCCACCCAGTACCTTGGATCTTTGCATAGCCGCGGCTGCCTCGACTGCTGTTGGCCACAATCTCGTAGGCAGGTTCGCTCCCAGAAGAAGGGTCCGGCCTCTATCCTTCAACCAACGGACAGCTGACTCTGCTGCACCATTTCCTTGAGGAATGCCAGGTTCTGAAAACGTTGCCCTTATCCCCTGATCCCTCAGCCACGAGCGAATGCTATGGCAGTAGACTTCCCCCTTGTCCGAATGAAGCCGACATACTGGGAGACCACGCGACTGTAGGTAAAGAATCACGTCCTGAATCGCACCCTTGACGATCCCCGAGCCATTGGAAGGTAACGGCCTCGCGAACAACAGGTAGGTCGCCTCCGGGGCTTCGCAGTCCTGAATCACTGCACGCGGTTGTTGTACATGTGGATCTCCTCCTTCCTCATCGGGATGATCTTCGTCTGGTAGCGACGGTTCGTATAGGGAGTCTTCATAGTCCTTTAGTTCACACTGCTGCCTTCTGGAACCACCTAACAGACCTTGTAGTGCATCACCTTCTTTTCCCTCAGGATCACAGCCTTCGCCTGATGGTTGCTGTAGATCTTCGACTGGACAAGACGACTCCTGTGACTCTGGTTCTAACTCGTCAACACTAAACGGATCCCCTCCTTCGTGTGGTTGTGGTAGAGAAGGTTCTGCGATTTCCTCGTTGAGCTGGGACTCTACTTGATCCTGGCTAGAACACTGCGGCTCATCCCCTCCTTCGTGTGGTTGTGGTAGAGAAGGTTCTGCGATTTCCTTGTCGAGCTGGGTCTCTACTTGACCTTGGCCTTCGCATTGCTGAGAATCCTCCTCAAGTCCATGATTTATTTGGTGGTTCGCGACCTGTGTAGCCCTTCACATATTCCTTCGGGAACGTGTACTTGGCCACCATCATGTAGCGCAACCCTTTCCCCATAGTTCCCTTTGACGAAACGTCTAGGCCTGGCTTCACTGGACCCGCCACATCCACTGTCAACGTGAACATATCGGGATGACGAACCCGAGCATGTCTCCGTCCCGTGCCCCTGCCCATCACACAAGTGAGGCAATCCTTCTGGTAGTCTGAGTGGTTCGATTGAACATGCCGTTTCCACTGCTCTGCACTCAGCGCATGAAGACTTGGTGCCACACGGGGGGAATGGCTCCAAAACCGTAGGGCAAGGACCATTGCGTTCACAAGTCCGGGGCTCCAAACTCCACTGGTACTGCTCATCGAGCTGGTTCCCTCTTCGACTTCCAGCCCCAATCCGTCCAAGCCCATCATGTAGTAGACGTTGGTTCCCAGCGTAGTTCGTAGTTGCTCGCCTCCCATCACCTTCTGATCAAAGGTGATTTGGTTCATGCCCATCTCCCTTTGGAACTCCCTCCACATAGGCAGGTCCCACACGGAGGTGCCTGAGCACACCTCCTTCGCAGGATGCTCCATGATGAACGCCACCGGACGACCCTTGTTGCAGGCTGCCACACTGCTCTCCCTTGCCGCTGTTGCTGTTGCATAAAGCCACATAATGCGAGTGATCACCTTGACAGCCTTGAGGTCTTGATCCCGTGCTGGTTCTGCAGGATGTCCCACTCCTCCTCGGCCCGGGGGTCCGGCGATGACTCCATCCACCTTTCCATTTACGGCGCCCCACATCAATAACTTCCATACAGGATCACTCATCACGTCGTGGGCCTTGCACCGCTGCAAATCGAACTCAATCACTGCCGTGGAGCCGGAATCCAACTGGAAAAACTGATAATGGCCTTCTCCTCCTGCGCATAGATGGACGATCCACTTCTTAGCCCCCCAAAGGTATCTCCTCTGAGCCCTCGTTAGGAAGTTCACATTCTTCATGATTTTCCACCCTTCATCACGTAGGCCCGCTGGTAGAAGACCATCTCGGCATTCTCCTGGGAGTTGATGCAAAAACGTAGAATCCCGTAGGGCCCTAACTCCAGCCTCCATCGACCCATCCTCCGCGTAGGCCCGGAGGTTGTCCATCCAATGACGATCCATACGCATTGCCGCCATCTCCACACGATCCAGGGTCGTAGTCGTCTCATTCTCTAGGCGCTCCCTTTTTCGATCTTCCAACCTCGATATCAACGACAACGCTTCCGCCTCGCAAAGATAAGGGCAGCCACCTTGGGTGGCCAGTGGGATGCTCTCACCGTCCGACGTCTTCAACAGGCATTGGTTCGGCCCCCACACTAAGGTGTAGCCCAGCGTTCTCACTAGCTCGCCCATCGAAACGATCGTGCCTCCACCCACTGCTTCAGCTGATGAGGATCCCCTGTCCTCCCTCGGTGGCATCAACAATGTGCCCCCAGCTGACAACTTCATCGTCAGCTTGTTTTGTCCTGCCAGCTGCACCACCACATCTTCTGCGCCATCCCACTCCTCTTGGTGATATGCGTTTCGAAGGCTGTGGGTGGCACCTGAGTCCAAGAGTGCCGAAGACGGTAACCCCAAAGAAGAGATCTTAATGTCCTTCACAACCAGTGTTCTCATGTCCGGTTTGACCTTCTCTGGACTCCGATCTTCACGACTATCTCCTCCTTGGGACTGGACAATCTGCTGGGCCGCCTGGACCAGAGATTCGAGGGTCCATGGAGTTCCAGCCACCGATGCCGTAGAGCTCATCATCGTAGATGCCGGTGTGGTACACGGAGTCATGGTGGAGACTGTTGGGGCCTCTGCTTCTCGCTGTCTTTGCCCCCCACCAGTCGGCGAGTTAGCGACCGCACTAGACCGCGGGCCACCCTTCGCTACTGGGCAGTCTTTCTGTCGATGACCCTCCGCGCCACACTGAAGACACTTGCGACTTCTGGTCTCCTTGTCGAGAGAGGCCATGCTGTGCGAATATGTGCAGCGAGACCCCCTTTTGCAACCTGACGGCTTCAAGAAGTATCGACAAAGATCCACTGGAGCCCCAGACCCCTTGTCCTTGCCTCCTTTGGGTGAGGCCGCCTTTTCTATGGCCCGAAGCCCTGGAGACACCTGGGTGGTAGTACTCGCCGCACTCGCCATGGTTTCCAGCTCTGCCTGAAGATGTCGTTGGTAGGCCGCAACCTGCTCCAAGGTTGGTTGCCCGTCCAGCCGTAGGGAAGTCCTCAGCATGCTGGTGCGGAACGCAGCATCAGGCGACCCATTGATGTGCCTGGAAGACATCGCCATCAAGCCTCGGGCCAATACCGAGGCATCTGGCGGGCTCATATTGACCGCCTTGCACCGTGCCAACCATCTCGGCCACGCTCTAATGGCCTTCAGGGTGTCCTCCAGGCTCTCCGTCGCAACGAACTCACTCGGTGCTTGCAGCCTCCTCAAAACATCATGCCTTTCTGCAGACCCTCCGGGCTGAAACGTTGTGTGGAGCCGGAAAACCATGCGGACCGTGTCCTGAGTCAGGCGCTGGGCCACCATGTCGGATCGAAGCCCCTCGCCCATTGCCGAAAGCAGCATCGAAGACACCCTCGCATTCAGCCTTGTCCATCTCCCACTAGTGAGTCCATCTGATCCCACCGGAGTTATATTCAACCTCTCCAGCGGTGTCACTGCCAACCATCTCGAGTAGGTGCTCTCCACGTTGGAAACAACTTCCCTCCACCACTCTCCGCTCAGCTCCGAAACATCAGATAGAACAGATCCCGCAACTTCCATCCAATCCTGGAACTGAAGAGCTGCTTCGCACCCGCCTCGAGGATCTGGTAGCGGAGCCAGCGACAGCGTGCCTGGCTTTATCTGCTCTGCTGAGTGGGGTGCAGAACTCTTTGCCATCGCCTGGGCTTGTAATTCTTGAAGCTGCTGAATGCTCTTAGTAAGGGCATCTATGACAGGAGACCCAGGTTGCTGGCGTGGTTGTGGTGGCGGAGGTGACGTACTTCTTCCCCTAGGCGCTAGCCAACTTCTCAAGAAGCCCTCCTCATAAGGCTGTGGGGGCTGTGGTGGCGGCTGCGGTGCCGTGGTCATGGGTGTAGGCATCGTCGTAGAAGCAGGATCACCTTGGAGTAGGCCGGGTCCTGATGGAGCGTTAAGAAGATCACCGAGTAACCCTCCATGCCCTTCCCGTAGTCCCGGACCACCAAAGATAGACGTGCTGCCCATCGTGCCCTCCGCCTGCTCGAGCCGAGGTGCCGTACTTCTCGTTGGAGCCACAGCAGTGCTCATCACATCCCGGGCCGCTGCCCGGTCCAAGTCCAGGGTTTGCTGCTCAGACCTTGGTGGAGCATGAGCCTGTGGAGCAGGAAGTGCTGGTACATCACGATGCGGTAGCTCCGCCCTTCTCGCACTCTCCAACTCCTGTCTCAGCCGCTCATTTTCCCTCTCCGCCATCTGTAGTCTATTCAGCATTCCTCCAAGCTGTCGCTGCACCTCCATCTGGATCGCCTCAGCTGGCAACGACGACGAGCTTGGAGTAGGAGGTCGAGGTGGTCTCTCCCGCCGCGACGGCGATCTCAGCGTAAAGGCATGACCGCCTGGAGGCGAGGAGTGCTGAGACACCGAACCCGCTAGCGGGCTTGGTGCCAGTGGGTCGCTCTGCCCAGCGCTGAGGTACGACCCAAGCCTCGTCATCCACCGAGGCAACTCCACCTGGTTCAGCCAGTTTGGTCCTGGCGGCGCCGATAACGTCGATCTCGGCGTCAAGAAACCCACCTGCGACTGCGGCTGTATCGTTGAACTTCCGCGCGCTATCCCAGTAGCCCTCGCCGGGTCCGTCTCGTGGGTCGCCAGAAAAGCTTCTTGCCTGGCCCGCCCTCGTACAGATTCCCTCGTAGGGTCCCCAGGGGACGCTGAAGCACCATCCCTCGACTGCTGCGTAGTTGGAGCTGGCCCTTCTCGCACAGACCCAGCCTCCACTTCACTGTGTTCGCCAACAGCTCGAGCTCCGCCATCTGCAGTTCCAGGTTCCCGCTGCTCACCGGGCGGGTTTTCGCCCCGGAGTTCTCCTTGTAGTGGCCCTGTTCCGTTTACCAACGGCAGCGTTGGTTGGGCGCTCATAACCTGCAAAGAGCTGCCGGCTCTTTATCGAATTGGAATCGCAACCATGAAACACAAATGCACGGCGCGAAGACTATTTTCACTCGGTCGAACGAATCAAGCTGTGTAAGTATTCCTGAATTGCAAATGGTTCAAAAAGCTTTGAGCGAGTTGTCTGCCATCAAAGTTGTACAGTTGTGTGGCTGTTGCCTCGCTAGCTGAACCTCTTATCAAGAGTGGCACAAGGGTTACTTCGTAGCCATTCCCTGAGCCACGGAGCATCGTACAACATGGTCGCTCAAGCTGCACAGCGCTCTCAGCACATGCTCTGGCAGAAGACATGCTCATCTGCAAAACCCCTAAGCCCCTAAACCCCTAAACTCCTAAACCCATAAGCCCCTAAAGCCCGAAGCCCCTATAGTATCTCTAAACTAAACCCTAAACCCTAAACCCTACTCTTTAGTATCCCGGCGGCGCAGAGTTCGAGTGGAAGAGCTCCTGGAACGCCTCAGCGACCCCTGGCGGCAGCGGAGCTCTGGGAGTCCGATCCTTCTCTGTGTGGGGAGGTCCCTAACTTATAGGGTTTAGGGTTTAGGGTGTAGGTCCAAAAACTAATTAGTACGTGTGGGGAGTTCCCTTACCTTACCTTTGGCTAGTAGGGAACGGAGGAATGGGGTACCATTACAACTACTATTACTACCATTCTTCCATTCCCTACTAGTTGGTAAGCTACTTAGCGTCCGGGAGTAGGTCCAAAAAATAGTACGGCACCCGTTTATCCTTATAAAAAAAGGATCCTGAGTAGGGACCTTTATTTAGAGAGCTACCGATGTAGTTGAAGAGTGTCCGAAGGTTTGTCCATAATGCCTCTTCTATTGTAGCTGAAGAGCTTCATCAGGGCTTAGGATCTTCGAGAAGTTTAGGGATGCACGGGGGTTGGGGGTATCAGGTTGTTATGGGAGTCTCCGAAAATAGGGGACCCATATATAGTAGCCTGAATAGTAGGATCCTAAGATACCCCTTTTTTCGGAAACCCCCTTCTGGCTTTCTTAGCTCTATACTTGTGGCCTACTTAGGCGTGACGATGCACATCGAATCCAGTGGCTCCTAGTATCCTAAGTAGGGAACCACTAAGCCCCAGTGTAACCTAGACTTGTAGGGTTTAGGGTTTAGAGTTTTAAGGTTTAGGGTTGAGGGTTTTAGGGTTTAGGTAGGGCCTGCCACCCCAAGCCATGGCTCCAAACGCCCACACCGCTCCGAAAAGCTGGGCTTTACGGCCATTCACCGCGCAAAACCCTCGAAACCCGCGGCGCTAAACCACAAACCAGAAACCCCAGATGCTCACTCCCCAAACTCCTAAACCCGAAACGCTCCCCTTGTTAAAGGATCCTCTTACAGGAACCTTGTTGAAGCAACCCTTGGAGGAGCCGTTAAAGGACCCACCCTCAACGGAGCCCTGAAAAAACCCTCAAGTCTTAGAGGAGCCCTGAAAGGAACAACCCTAAATGGAGCCCCTCAAAGGAATCACTTAAAATCAATCGTGATACTGATACTCTCATGCTAGATACCAAGGCCCCTTTGCTGAACCCGTAGAGTCACCCTTCTAGAAAACCCCCTGAACCCTAAACACTAAATGCACCCTTACAGACATCCATTAAGGGAGCCCTTTAAGGGACCCTCAAAGGAAGCATCAAAAATATCCGGTTCTCCCAGTTCCAAGCCCACTTGGCTCTCCCCCAGCGGCCTCGCAGCTTCAACCTGAAGGTGGAAGAAAGTGGCGGCCAAAGAAGAGTTAGAACGGGTTTTCCTTCAAAGGGGATCCTTAAGGGATCCTATCACCTAGGGGTTTAGGGCTTGGGGATAAGCTTGGAAACCCACTAAAGACGGCGACCACCAGGGCTTCGGGGCTTTTTAGGGCCATGAGCAGCTCCTGGGTTGTGGTGTCTTGCAGCTTTGGGGGGCTAGGGTTTAAGGTTTTAGGGGTGTACCTTAAACTACCAAACCCTGTTTTTTTTGTAAGTTCTGATTATAAACCCCTAATATGGAATTTATGGGGACCCTACAATAAAGTAGGTTTGGGTAGGTCAAGGTAGGGTTCAGGGTTTAGCATTTAGGGTTTAGGGGTTGGAGTTTAGGCATTTGGGGCGTGATTAGGGGCTCACGGGTGCGATGCAGTGTAAGGTTTGCATTTGTTGACCTGTGGGTGGCTTGAAATGAGCGGAAGCCAATGCACAGGAACTGTCTTCCACGACAGCTAGTCGTCATGAATATCCACGCAAACGAAGAGAGCGAAGTGGTACACCACTTCTCGTCGCTACGGTCCACTAACTACAGGCATTGGCACATCAAGCATCGGATAGAGTCTGAGTCTATGCAGAGAGACCAAAAACCCTGAGCCCGTCATCTTTGCTTTTTCCATAGATGCGGCCCAGGTTCCACCGTAGAACCCGCACAAATCGCAGGAACCGGAGCGCTCTCAGGGTCCGCGACCAGGCGATGAGATCCTGAGGCTTGCGGTTTTTAGGTCCCAGAGCACAGGTTCAGGGGATTTGAGATTTGGGGTTTAAGGTCAGCGCCACCCTCTACAGTCAAAGCATCATCATCATCGCCGTCCACGACCACATCATCGACCACCATCACCCTGCAGTCGTGTCTTCTGCACCATCCCATCGTGAGTCGCGAAGTGGGATTGTCAACCTGAACCTGATCTTGCTTCGGCCGTCGTCGTCATAGTACCAGTACAGTACACTAGGAGTAGCTTTTACAGGGCCGTTGTGATTTGTACAAGTCGTCGTCATCGTCGTCACCGCAGTCCTAACCGCAGCAATCGGACACGGAGTCGCAGTCGTAGTAGTCGTCGTTGCAGTAGCAGCGGCTGCAGTAGTGGCGGTGGTAGAAGGAGAAGTAGCAGCAGCAGTAGTGGTAGCAGTAGCAAGAGCAATGGTACGAGGGGAAGGGGGCGGCAAAGCAGGAGGAGAAACGTGATGAGAAGCCTGCAGAGAGTCCACTTTGGCCGCGCAAAAACGCACAATGCATGAGCTGCAAAAGCCCCCCACACAGAACCACTTAGTTAGGAATCCATGGCCCCGGCTCCCGAAAATTTACAAGCGAGACCTGGGCCAGCAAGGAGTTTCGAAACCTTTCTCAATACTTTAGCCAAGCCGCCGTCTGGGTTTCGTCGGTTTCGTTCCTCGGCTGCAGTGCCGAGGTTTAAGGTACTAGATCGACTGGTTTGTGCTCAGGCAGCGTTCACAGCTTAGGCAGTATGTAAAATGCCGTGGGCTACCTACCGACGCAGCTACCCACCGACCGACCTACCTCTCTATCTTTCGATCTATCTATCTATCTGTGTGCATGTGCGTATGGCTAAAACCTAGATGTTTGTTTATGTAACGACATACTTGGGTGATTGGTTATAGGTTCATGCGCCTATCTATCCATCTGTTAATCTGTCTATCTATCCATCTATCTGTCTGTCTGTTTATCTATCTTCCTATCTAGCTACCTATCCATCTATCTATCTTCCGGTCTGTCTATCTATCTTACGTATTTATCTGTCTACCTATCTACCTATCCACCTATCTGTCTATCTGCCTAAATGCATGATCATCGATCTATCGAGCGATCTTCTTTTCTGTGTATGTATTCATGTGTAGCCACACAACCAATGTTCTACTTCTTCTTTACGTGTATCTGTAACTGTACTTGCATCATGAAGTGTGTACATGTACGTATATAGTTATTCATACGTACGTCCAGGAGCGTGGAATAGCACTGCTCTCACATGAATGTGCATCAGGCCTGTACCTGCCTACCGTGGCACATCCCTTCAACCCCGCGACCCTAACGCCCTGGGCCCCATAACCCTGACCCGTCTTTTCAAACCCGTACTGAGGCCGATGCGTTGACCCCTAAATCCCTAGAAACCCTCTGCTCTAGACTAAAGACTCGCAAACGATGAGCCCCAAACCCTGAACTCTACACCCTCAGAGAGCATCGCAAGAGCTTATCCGAAGCTCATGTCCAGTGCGATGAAAAGCCATCCGATGGCGACCAAGACGAGGTCGAACCTCTGGACAAAAAGCTCTTCCATCATCTGGCTTTTGGTTTCGGCGCTCACACTCGGACAATCCAGGCGAGGCATGTGGTTCGATGTCTGTTGGGTGAGACTGCAACTCCTCGGGGGTTTGAGTCGCAAAACAACGAAGGGTCCAACACCACATGACTAGCTTAACTAACCTACAAATACGGGCTTAGGGGCTCAGGGACTACGTGGGGTTGAGGGTTCAGGCTTTTTCGGAGGTTAGAGATAGTTTAGAGTTTAGAGTTTAGAGTTCAAGCGTCAGGGGATGGGGGGTTTCTTATCTGTTTGGGGGGCCACGTGCCATTTGCAAGATCTGTGCTTACTATGCAGGCTACTGTTACCCGTACTCCTCACTGAGACTTGCGACTTCTGTTGCTGTTTGGCAGTAGTGTTGCCAATGCAGCTACGTGTTTGAATAGAGTGTCTCTAGCGGCAACATTGTAGACTCGGACATGAAGGATTTTGCAGTGCGGTGGCTGCGAAGGGTAGCTTTTCTGTAACCCATTCAAACCCAAGTTAAGGTCATCGAAGATTTAGAGCTTAGGCTCTAGGATGCCCAGCAACCTAGGAATACAAAGGGCTCCCTTTTTGGCATTGGATAACTTTATAAGGAACCTAGGACTACAAAAAGGGAATACGGGTACTACTCGGCATCCCAGGGCTTAGGGTTTACGTAGATTCAGGGTACCATGGAGAACGACAGCATAAGACCCGCAGAACCCGAATGGAAGACAAGATCCCAGGCCAAAGAATTCCCAGGTGGTTCTCTGTCACACAAAAGCGTCTGCCAAGCGATTCCGGAAAGATTATGAAGTGTTGCACATTGCGACCCTTCGCCCTGCAACCTTTAAACGCCCTCTGAGATCTGTATCAAGCACCCCACACCCCAGAAGATACCCCTCAAACCCCACAAAAACCGCTGCAAAACCCAAAATGCGCTTCAAAACCCGAAACCCGGCTGTCTGCAGCGAACCGGGCAGTCCCCACGTCTTCGCATAGTGCCGGAAAGCCTTCTTCGAATCCAGCCTCGCCCGGAGGTGCGTGGCTGCGCAACATAAGGGTAGAAAGTCTGCTAGGACTACAACTCTAATAGGGAACCCCGAAATGATCCAAAATCTGGGTTGGCTCTCCCGCTTTGGTACAAAAATCAGCGTTCGGTGCCTCATTGGGTCCAGGGCTTCTTGGTCCAGCGAAATGGCCAATCCTGAAGACCTTCTACATACAGTGGCTGCTAGAAAGTAGAACACCACTGAACGGAAGTAACATATGGAGTCTTCTAGCCCCAAACGAAAAAAGGGTAATGAACATTCGTAAACCCACAACATGGCAAAGCAGAATCGGTTTAGCCGTAACCCCGAACCCTAAAGTCTGAAACTGCGCAGACCAGCGACACAAGGGTGCCCTTGTCATAGAAGCCTGTCGAAGAACCTTAGGAAAGCTCTCCGTGTCGAGTCGTCTTGACACGGTTTTAAGCTTCAGGGTTTTGGATTTCAGGTTCAAGCCTTATAGGCTTGAGAGTTTGGGGTTAATGCTGGTGTCTCTCTCACTGTCACTGCTAGTACCAGCTTCTGTCGGCTTACGAAAGGCACATGTAGGAGCCTTCATATGTAGAATAGGGTCCTGGAACCGCCAAGATAATACAGGTAATTATCAAGGCCCCTATAGTATAATTGGGAGCTGTCTTGGGTTTTGAAAGTGCGCAACCGCCTGCCAGGAATGCAGATTCGAATCATGAAAAAAGCAAAAGGCATGGACCCGAACCCGCAAACCCCTGAACCCTAACCGCAGAAGGGCTTAGGGTTGAGGGTTCCAAACCCTAAACCACTCCTTTGACCCAGTAGCTTGGTGGATGCCTGGTCCTGGAACGCTAAACCTAAACCCCTCAACCCCGTAAACCCCCCAACCCTACCCCAACGCCCCGAAACTGTCAACATTGAAGCCTAAACCCTAAACCCTGAACCCTAAACTCTGAACCCTGAAGCCTAAACCCGAAAACCCGAATAACCGAAAACCTGAACCCTCGGATCCACTTCTTCAGCTTGCGTGGGAAAGGCTTTCGGGCTTAGGGTCTAGGTTTAGGGTTTAAACCCTAAACCCTAAACCCTAAAACCCTAAACCCTAAACCCTAAAACCCTAAACCCTAAAACCCTAAACCCTAAACCCTAAAACCCTAAACCCTAAAACCCTAAACCCTAAACCCTAAACCCTAAACCCTAAACCCTAAAACCCTAAAACCCTAAACCCCTCAACCTTAGGCTTTCTTGTAATGGGGCTTCGGACTTCAAGCTGAGGGCGTGGAGCTGTTAAGTCTACGTAGGATGTCGGGTCTCTTACCTCTGGTTAGTAGGGAAGGGAAGAAGAATGTTAGTAATAGTAGTAATATGATAGTAATATGATAGTAATATGGTAGTAATATGGTAAAAATATGGTAGTAATATGGTAAAAATATGGTAGTAATAGTAGTTATAATTGTACCCCATTCCTCCATTCCCTACTAACCAAAGGTAAGGACTGAGGATGGGGGTTCGATTCTGTGTTTGCGTCTAGGTGTATGTGTAGGCTACAGTTACTACATTGACAATAATGACATTAAAGATGCAAAGATGAAACCTAAAAATCAATAATCATAATCATAGTCATGACACTAATACTAAGGTCCCTTCAAGTTCGGGTGTTTCTATCTGAGCTGATGGGAAGCACAAGTTGATCCGAGGATTGAGGATGCAGAACAAAAGCACCACAACTTGTATAAATCGTCGATAGTAGTATCGCAATAAGGCTTAGCCATCCAGCAGGTTCATGTAAGAGTGGACCCGCAAAACGGCACCCTAGCCCGAGACCCTAGACAACAACTTTAACAACTGCTGTATGCAGTGTTACAGTCCGCAACCCGAGAACCGTATAACCCCTTCTCCAACAGGTCTACAGGGCTCCTTTAAAGGAACCCTTATGTTATGACTGATGTCGGTTCACGCGGCCGGGGCCCCGAATCCTAAAGCCCAAAGCTCAAGCATACAACCCTGAGCCCTGAACCTCTGCAGGTCTTCAGCCCCGCCACCCTTAAAAAAAAAAAAAAACGAAGCTTCCGCATGAATTGCTTCAGCCCTGAATCCCTGAAGTTCTTTGCCCCCCCCCCCACCCTCATCAAACACAAAGCTCCGACATGAATTGCTTTGAGCGGCTTACGAAAAGATCGCCACTCCAGAAAAGCCTGGGTGGCTGCATTAGGGCCCCGAAAAAGCACCGAAGCAAAACTTGGGATAGGGACGTTCCATATAAAACTCCTCTTACTGCAGCCCAGTAGGGTAGGGATATCCCTATAATATGCTTATGCTCATGTGCTTTTTTGGGCCCCTATGCATGCAGGGTTCAGGTCTTGAGCGGTTTTGGTGGCTCCTACATCGCAAGGACGAGCCCGCATAGCAGGGTGGTTAGGTCTGTGGACAACAGCCTTCTTTTTGACCGAAAGGACAATATCGCACTTTGTCAGTTTGGACTTGAGGGGTTTGGGGTTTCGGGTTTAGGGCTTTGGG
The DNA here is from genome assembly GCA_905221615.1 of Symbiodinium sp. CCMP2592. Taxonomy (NCBI): domain Eukaryota; class Dinophyceae; order Suessiales; family Symbiodiniaceae; genus Symbiodinium; species Symbiodinium sp. CCMP2592. The sequence goes on along the minus strand of CAJNDT010000835.1, from coordinate 392,485 downwards.
TGTGGGGCTTCTTGCTTCCTCATAAGGCTAGGGTTTTGATCACCTGTTTTACAAGAGGGTGCGGGAAGCGTCGAGCTTGGGGCTTAGGATGTACCGGCGTCTTGGCTCAAAGAGGGTTTGGGGTTCAGGGATCTTGGGCTTAGTCTAAGATCTACGGGAGCTGAGGGTTGGGGGCTAAACTCTTCACGCATGTGTAAATGTATGTGTATAGGAATATGTGTGTGTATATATGTATCTGTACAATTTTGTATATGATATGAAAAGATAAGGGAGGGTACATGTATCTGCTTAAGTACCATTTTATGGATGCATGCGTGGATGGATGGACGGATGGATGGATGGATGTGTTCGCATGCATGCTTGTATGGACCTATGTATGCACTGATGTATGTCGCCATCGAAAGGGGGTCCACGGCAGGGCTTCCTTCAGGTGGGCCGCTGGGTCATCCACTCCAGGACTTTCAACGGCACGTTCTCGGGAGGATCAAACCTGGGAGCGAAACTGCAGATTGTCTCTTCTGCTTGGGTTTAGGATTTAGGCTGTTGTCGCCGTGATTTGTAGCATATCGCATGATTGTTCGGAGGAGAACGACGTTTAGGCGATTGTATAAGGTTCCCTACCTCAAACCGTTTTCTGAATAACTACCCAAAGCCAAAGTGAATAGATATTTGGGCCTATGCTACGTGTTTGTTCAGGCCCCGAATTTCAACATGCACGCAGAACGGTCCTTCCATGGTCTATGGGGTCAACAATTTAACTCGTTGTGGGCAGTTCTCGCAGTGCTTTTATCTTTTTTAAGCAAAAGCACTCTCTCTCTCTCTCTCTCTGTCTCTCTCTCTCCCGCGGCTACTTGATGTCATCCCGAGGCAATATTTTGCAGGAGGTATTGAAGTGCTACATAGGGACATAGGGGGTATAAAGCGAATGAAACTGAATCTGAACCCTGAACTCTGACCCTATGTGCTAAACCCTAAACGCTCAGAACCTTGCGGTGACTGTCGTTTAGGTGCGATAGACACCTAAAGCTGTGAATAGAACAGCTCGTCGAACAAGCGAGAGGCACTAACGCACCTCAAGGACTCCGACCCCTGCTGGACCGTGGCAACATCTAAATGCGAAACCTGTCAGAATCCTTTCAGGAACTCGTAGAGGGGGACACTACAAGAGTTGGTGTAGGCACCTTCGCGACTTAGATAGCGTGTTTTTATTTGATTTACATGTTTGTTCATCATTATACAGTTAAAGTATGACAGGTAACTCATCATGTTCACTAGTGCTAATGGTTCAGGTCCTGGAAGCAACCTCTCCACGAAACGCCAGGCTTTCGGATTTATGTCCAGACACACGTAGAGAGGGATGACCATAAGGTCGTGCAGCACGCACCTGGGCTTAGTACGGTTTGCTATTGTAAGGGTTACTCTGAGGGCTCGTCTCCCAGCTACCACAAGGGTTCTGTGCACCTGGGCTTTGTACGATTTGCTCTGAAGTGGAAGAGTTGGCTTTCTCGGGGAGTGTAGTGTCAGAAACTCCTGGAAAGATTCACAATGGTTTAGGGTCTAAGATTAAGGCCTTTCGGTTTAGGACGTCCCAAAAAACGGTCCCTACAAAAAAGGAGTCAGGGCCTTCTAAGCCCTTCAACAAGATACGGGCAACATGAAGAAACCCAGCATACAGCGAGGACTAAAAGATTTCGAATCAACGGCCACTTGATGCCTTTGGTCTGGTCAGTCAGTCCACAGCCCACGGGTCTTCTGTTGCTGCCCAAGGGTCTTCTGTTGCTTAGGGTTGAGGGTTTAAGGGTTTAGGGTTTAAGGGCTTGGGATTTAAGGGTTAAGGGCTTAGGCTTCAGGGCTAAGGGTCTTCTATTGCTGTATACTTAGTTTGCTTCAAGTTTGTTCTAATGTAGGGGCCTTAGTAACTAAAATAGGGTCTTGGGGTCCATCACACTATGCCTATAATAAGGAACCCACAAAAAAATAGGTAATCATTTCGGTCCCTATATTAGTTTGTTTTAAAGTTGTTCTACCCTTCTTGTTTCAAGGAGCACGTTGGTAGCAAGGGGGGGCCCGACAAACTAAGAATCCCGAGCAGCTTTGCCTACTATAGGGGCCTGGAATACTTGGAACAGGGCTTTGGGGTCCATTATACTATGATTATAACAAGGAGCCCCCCAAAATAGAATGGGTTATTATTTGGGCCCAAAACCAGCCAGGCTGATTGGGAAAGCCCTCCTCGGCTCACATTGGGCCGCCTCTTGCAAAAAGGTGCGTCTGTGCAGGTGATTTAAACAGCTGCGTCAAAATCCCACGCATGTGCTGTGATGAAGAACCATGACAACCCTCAGTAGATAGCTTTGGGTTTGCTGTAAGACGTTGTCCTGCACTGGACCCTGGGTGCGTTCTCCGAGGCAAGTCACAGGGCGACACAGATGTTCCAAGAAGTCTTGAAGCCGCCAGCAGGGTGGATAGTGAAATCCTGTTGCAAAGAGAGTCACTAGCATCCTTGGACTTGGGGAATAGCCATGAAATCTTGATTCGGATCTATACATATTTTAACCAGCAGATTCCAAATGTCCTTCATTATGGAGTTTTGGGAGTCATCTCTTGGTGGAAGAGGCTGCCACTGTAAACCCTCAGGACCTTGACGGAGGCATCCCAAACTCTTTCCATGTACCCAACTCGAGATCGTTAATGTAAGGGCCTCAAGTAGAATAGGGTTTTGGGCCGGTCTCGGGGCCCATTATAGTATGACTATACTAAAGAACCCCAACGAAGTATAGGTGATTATTAAGGCCTCTATAGTAGACTCCTGCAACCAGAACCCACTGCAGTCACCAAAACCCTGTGCCCTGAACCCGAACAACCAAGCCCTGTTGCACCCCCGTCCCTGGAGGCCACAGCCGGGCGGACACAGTGTAGAAGCCTGAACAATTACCAGTAGTACGTGTATTGCGTACGGTTCCTCGCAATATGAACTATCAGTATAGCATTTTTGATCACAAGGCCCCTAGATCATGATGCAGAAACGAAGTCCTACACTGCATGCCTCACATCTTCAACCCCCTTAACCCTACAACCCCTGCAGCATTCAAGTCAGAAACCCCGAAACTACAAAAAACACTTCGAGGACCCTTCTAGTAACCTCACAAAACCCGTAAAAAGAACCCTGAAGGTAACCCCGAACGAAACTCCAAACCCCGAGACCAAAATCGAATCTCTATCGCAAGGCGCTGGGAATCGGAATCTCACGAGCCGAGGACCATGAACACTGTTCGGGTTTAGGGTTCAGAATTTGGGTTTGCAGGCCTGAGCCTTCATCAATCAAAAACCTAACCCTACATCCTCAAACTTTAAAACCTTTTAGCCCCTAGAAGCCTGGTAGACTCTTCTTAGAACCCCATAACACCCTCCGGCAGGATCCTAAACCAAAACCTTCTAAATTCCCCAACCCCGAAACCCTAGACCCTAACCCCTAAGCCCCAAACCCTGAAGTCCCCAAGCCCAAAGCTCTAGGCCCTCCTTCCGGAGCATCACCGCCGTCGTGGCTGTGGCAAGCTTCTTCGCGCTGCTGTCTCGATCCATGAGGATCGAAGTCCTTAGCTTCTACGTAAGAGCTTGGAGCCACTTAGGGAACTTAAGGAACCTAGGGGAACTTAGGGAACTTAGGGAACTTAGGGTCTAGGGCCAAATACCCTAAGAGTCTATGTACCTATATAGTATATGAAAGTGCTCCCTATATGAGGATCGAAGTCCTGAACCTCTTAGGGAACTCAGGGTTTAGGGTTAAGGGCCTAGGCTTAGGGAACTTAGGGTTTAGGGTTTCGACTCACTTCGGGTGTTTTGGGTTTAGAGCCTGGGTCGTCCCGTGCCACGACGCGACCCACTCCGTGGAGTTGTTGTGGGTCGCGCCGTCCTTGCTTGGTCACCCCCCCCGGCCTACTACCGTTCAGGATTTAGCCTGTTTAGGGCTTGAAGCTCAATGAGGGCTTGGGGTTAAGGGCTTTCAGGGCTTAATTTGGATTTCGGGCCAAAGCTTAAAGGCTCGAAGGCTCATTGTTGTGTTCTTGGCGGCTCATCGACTTTTCAGCGCCCATGCTCGCACAAAGCTGGTAAGGCTCACAATGACGAGGTCCCATCACAATCAGACCATATCATAACCATATCATACCTATACTATAACATTGGAACTATACTACAACTATATTGTGACTATATTACAACTGTATTGTAATAAGTATCTGATCACAGTGAAGCAAACCTCCCAGCAAGCGGCCTTGCATCAAAGCCCTGTGGCAAGCCTCGTGCCCAGTAATTAGGCTTACATCGGAGTTTCCGAAAATGAGGGATACCATATTTTGGGGTCCTTATACTAAGGATCCTACTATTTATGGTACTACATAAGGCATAAGGGGCCCCGAACATCGAAGCGATCCAGCTATCCTCCATCAAACGAGAATTCAGCATTCGGTTGGTCCAGACCAGTAGACCCTGCCTCCAATTACTCTCCGGGTCACTTAAGATCATGTGCCTCGGGTCTACATCATCGGGAGAGAATGCAAGCTCACGAAACGAGCGTCTTCGACTGCCTTCTCGTGGTGGAGATAGTGTACTGCTTTCGAGGGTCGAACCTGCGCGGACGTTGGAGTAGTTTCGCGAAGTGCAGCCGTAGGTCTCGCATTGAATCTATGTAGGCTCACATGTACGTCTAGATATCAGGCATATATCCATATGTACGTGTGTATACATATATATGCACCTTTACAGACACCTGTTTCTTCATGTTGTGTTGGTGGTAGTAGATGTCCTTAGTTTTACGCAGTGACTGAATTACCATAATTGCTTATCTCTTCAGTATTAACTCGGAAGTTTATGTGTTTACGCAGTGGTTGGCTTCTCTTTTTGTTCTATTCTGTACTTTCTGCTGGCTTTTCCCTCCCACGTTGCATCACATCAGCAGCTGCTTCTTGGGCTGAAGCTGCTGATACTACTGCCTCTATTGCCACGATTGTCCAGTATTACCACCACTACTACTACTACTACTACTACAGCTACCAGCACCAGCACCATTACTACCACCACATACTACCACTACTACCACTACTGCCACTACTGCCACTGCTGCCACTACCAGCCACTGCTACCGCTGCTACCACTACCACCACCACTACCACCACCACTTCCACCGCTGCTGCCACTGCCAACACCCCTACCGCCCCTACCCCTACGACTACGACGACGACTACTGCCACGACTACGACGAAGACGGCGACTACTACTACTACTACTACTACTACTACTACTACTACTACTACTACTACTACTACTACTACTACTACTGCGACTCGCCTACACCACCAGCTCAACACCACCACCACCACCACCACCACCACCACCATTCCCAATTCCCCTGCTGCAAGACACTGCCACGCTAGTCGCCCTCCTCCTCACATTACTACTGCTGCTACGCAGCAGCAACAAGAAGAAGCAACTCCTCCTCCCTTTTCCTGGCCATGGTCGTCGTAGAAGCAGCTGTGAACTCGCAGCAGACTAAATCGCACAACGTGAACCTCAATACCTAGGCCCTCAACCCCTAAACCCAATGCCCTCAACCTCTAAACCGTTAACCCTACATCCTCAACCGCTAACCACTCAGCCCTAAACCCTTTGCCCCCAACCCCTAAACTCAGACACTCCAATATCCCTTAATTAAGGAATATACCTGAAATTAGAGTAAGGTCCCTACTATATTTCAAGGTATATTCCTTATTGAAGGGATGTTAGACCCCCTGAACCCTAAACCCTATAGATCCCCCATAGATCCCTTAAAGGAACCCTAGGCCCTAGCCTAGGTATTCCTGAATTCATGGATTTTGGAGTCTCCTCACACTAAGCGCCTGAAGATTTCATGAGGCTGCAGGCCCTCGGCCAGGTCATCACTCTCTGTGCTACCTGCAGCATTAAGGCTTGTAGGGTTTAGGGTTTAGGGCTGAGGGCTTTTAGGGCTGGCTTCTGAACCCTCCTAAAATTCAAACTTATTGTCTTCTGTCTGATGCTTAGTAGGGAATGGGGGAATGGATCATGGTGACGATTATTGGGGATTATAAAGGGACTACCGTACGGATCCAGTCCCCCATTCCTTACTAAGCATCAGGGAGTCTGTGCTACATGCAGAACTGGGTTACGGCTTAGGGCCTTTTCGGGTTTAGGGTTTCGGGATTAGGGTTTATTAGGGTTCTCTCTGTGCTTCCTGCAGAACGGGATTACGGCTAGGGCTTTAAGGGTTGAGGGTTTCGGGCTTGGCTTTTAGGACTGAGGGATTTGTATGGATATTTATGGAGGTTGAGGCTCAGGGTCTCAGTTTAGGGTTTGGAGTTGGGATGAAGGATCTGAATCTATTGCCGTGGGTTTGGGGCTTCGTTGCTCTGGGGTCTGCGGGGCTGCAGGCTAGAATTCAGGATGTTGAACATAAGGGGGGCATTCCAAATCATGGTCACCGGCCCATTACCGCAAACGATCCATACTACGGAACCAGGTAGCGAGCGTTGGGAATCCGGTTCGGAGCAGCTCCCCGCAAAGTACGCTTGCATATGCGGTGTCTAGGAGCGGTTCAATATGTGGGAGTGGGAGTTTCCGAAAATAGGGCACCCAAATAGCAGGATCCTTATTATAAGCACGTCAATTTACGGTACCCCCAATTTTCGGAAACTCCCATGTAGATTTCAGCACTATCAAAGCCAGCACACCCTCAATGCGCTAGCAGGCCTGCCCGACTCAACAACTTCTGCTGGCTTTCCTTGACGCGCTGTCTTATGGTACGGCTGCCGCGCAGAGCCTGCCAAGTCGGGTTCAGAGTTTTGGGTGGAGAGTTGAGTTTGGACAACTTCGAGGACATGGAGATTTCATGACTTCCGACACGTGACAGATGCTATCGGATCGCCGTCTGTGGGACATGGGGCTTAGCATGCAATGCCTGCAGCACTGTTGGCTTGAACCATTGTAGTGTCACATGGAACATGTGTGTACCATGTTGCATACATTTACAAGCACATACACACATACAGGTACCTCTGCCTTTACATATTACATGAACATATGAACGTGCATTTACCTTGTACATCTACAGTTAAACCTATCTGTTTGTACATGGGCATGTACACATGCATCTACGTATACACATGCATATAAACATGAACATGTGGACACGGGTTTATGTACATCTGCAGGTGCATACACATCTACATTTACATATGCGGAGTTTGTAGGTCAAAGGTAAACATAGAGGCATGTACTGGAACATACACATGTACATACACATGTACATACACATAGACATAAATATGTATATATTTTTACATATATATATACATGCATACATACACAACCGTATCTGTTTTCGCATACATACGCACACAGAGACACATCTATGCAACTGTATGCATGGACACGGAGACATAGACACTAGACACGGACATATACCCAGAAGCATACAAACACATGTGCAAATGCATATGCGTGTATGCACATGTGGTTGTGAAGATGCGTATGTATTTGATAGTTACTGCATGAAGTTGCGGTTTGATTATTGTTTTTTGTACTTCTTCATGTATTCCTGTATCCCTTCATGTATGTACGCATTTTATCTTTAGTCTTCTGTTTACCAGCCTTACCGTATCTGATTTGTTAGCTAGTTCGCCGGAAGTAGTTTGCGGCTTTGTTTCCGTAATTGCATAAGCTCTTTGAAATCATTCTACCCTAAACCCAAAACCCCTAAGTCCTAAACCCTGGATCCTAAACCCTAAACCCTAAACCCCTAAGCCTTAAGTCCAAGACCCTATCCTAGGCGCTGCGAAGCCTCGCAGCTTGCGACCCTTTCCTCTGCAGGAATGTCCGGCACTTGCGCAAGTCCCCTTGGGAGGATTCTTGGGGTGCTCCGGTTTCAGGGTTTCAGGTTCTTTTTCGGGTTCCTTCCCGCGATCCCTTAGGTTTCTGGTCTAGGGTTTAGGGTTTAGGGCTGGGGTTTAGAGAATACTCCATGTATTTCGGAGTGTCTCTCATTTGAAAGCAGTTCACTTAGCTACTGCAAGATCGGCAGTGTTGCGTTCGCTTCGCCCGCTTTCCACCGACACTGCGAGTTCCCTTTCGGCTTCGCACCTCAGTCAGTTCATCTTTGGCACTCCAAAAATGGAAGCAAGTGCGCGGAGAGCCTTGAATCTGCCCCGTCGACAACCTAAATTGATTTGCAAAGCCCACATCCTAGGAACCCTTCGAAAAAGACTCAGCCGACAAACCTCAATTAAATCAGAAGCCAAACCCTCAAACCAGCCTTCAAGAAGATCATGTACAACGCACATATGCCTGTATAAACATACATATAAGCTACACTTCAGATGTCCCCTAAACCATAAACCCTGACACCGTTTAACCCCTAAAGTCCGCGGCACATCCGAGTCATCAGCTCCTCATGCGACCGGCTGGAGCCCTGTGGCGCAAATGCGAGGCCGGGAGACCTGGGTGGTCTTCTTTGGAAGCTGCGGTTTAGGGTTTAGGGTTTAGGGTTTAGTCTTTAGGGTTTACGGTTTAGGGTTTACGCTCTCGCAACTCGGACACTGCCAGACGAGGTTCTTGGTGCGCACAGTCAGACTACAGGCTTCGCTCGATTCCTCAACGAAAGACAAGGCAACAAAAGTTAAAGCCACAGAGTACAGGAGTCGAGCAAAAGCCCAGAAGCGATATCCCGCATTGAGAATACCGCGATTCGGAGAGGGTACTCATCGAAAACGGCCCAACAGAAGGTAGTACCACGAAGGACAGCCCCCTCCTAAAGAAAGATCAGTACGATCTTGCAGCACTCTATACGGCTTAGCCGAGAGAAGTAAAATCCAAGTCTGTACAACCTAAGAGGACTACAGTACAGCAGGAAAGAACTTGGGTTTAGGGTTTAGGGTTTCCTGTAATAGCACAATAGGAATATAATAGGGCCCTAATATAGACCTTATAGTCACTGTTACAGGGTGGGGGCAGCTTCTAAGGTCTGCTGGTCAAACGCGCTCTGTAGTGTTCCCAGAGACTCCAATAGCCCTTGATTAGTTCTGCTGTTCAAAGGAGTTCTGTGGTGTTCCCAGAGACTCCAATAGCCCTTGATTAACTCTGCTGTTCAAAGGAGTTCTGTAGGGTTGCTATCCTTCAGGGTTTGGGGTTTACGGGGTTAGGGGCTTCGGGTTTAGGGGTTTAGGGGTTTGGGGTTTAGGGTTTTAGGGGTTTGGGCGTTTGGGGGTTATATACTGGGTTACTATGAGGATTGGTTACTATCATGGGCTAAGATAGGGATGACTGCAAGGGCTAGTATGGGGCTAAGGCTTTTAGCGCTTAGTTGGTTGCGGTGAAACCTATGCTTGAGTTTGGTCCTCCGAATACAATGCTTTTAGAAAGAGAACCAGGCTCAGACCTTGACATGTTGTCAGTTGCAAACTACAGGCTCAACTACAGGGTTGGCTGAACGGCGGGATGAAGAGGTACCAAAGGGCAATTGTGGCGAGGCGGTAAAGGCCCTCCACAAACCCTACCACGAGCCCTACAACAACCTCAATGGAACCCCGGAAAATCCTTCTGAAAACCAGAGTCTCCCTAAACCCCCAAACTTTCATGTTCCTAGGCCATAAACCCCCTAAACTTAAAAACCAACAAACCGCAAACACCCTAAAACCCTCAAAATCCTAAGGCTGTATGCGGTGCAAGGAGGCATCCGATGCAGGAGCTCCTCTGTCGAACGGCCCGACCGCAGCACTGCAGACAAGCCTGGAGACGGTGGAGGCCTCTGACGCAAAGACCGGGCTCAGGGTTTAGGGCTTTTTCTGTTCAGGGTTTAGGGCTTTTTCTGTTCAGGGTTTAGGGGTTTAGGGATGTTTAGGGGTTAGGGTTTAGAGTGTAGGGTTTAGGAACGCAAGGAAGGGGCTTAGGGTTTAGGATTAAGGAGTTCCTTCTAAGTCCCTTCCAAGGTGTTTCTGTAACGGTGAGTTCTACAAGGGTTCCTGCTACGGCTCTTTAAAGTCATGTCTAAACGTCTTGAAATGGACTTCTACAAGAGTTCCTTTCATTGGCTCTAGGGCCTCCTTTAAGGAATTCTGTAAAGGGACTCTAGCTTAAACGTTGCTAGGGCTGAAGCAGAGTGAGGCTCCAAGGGTGTATTGTAGTATCATTGTATATAAACGGACGACACTGAAAGAGAAGTCCTCTTTATTCACACCTCCGTCATGGGTCTAGTTTGTCCTAGGTCCAGGTTTGAGGGGTGTGCTTATCTAGGGTGGGAGGAGTACGATTTAGGGCTCAGGCTTTAGGGATTTTGCGCCTCCCACCTGCTAGGACGAGCCCGCGTTGCGGGGTCAAAGGGTTTAGATGGGTTAAGTGTTTGGGGCCAGGGTTGGGAGCTAAGGGTTTCGGCGCGAACACTCGGACACTTTCAGCAAGGCATGTGTGTGAAGTCTGGTTGGAGCTAATACTAGCGTTTGCGAAAAGCAGCTTCAAGCCCGGCAGAGTTTAGGGTTTTTTCAGGGTGTAGAGTGTAGGGTTTAGGTGTGGGCTTGTTGTGAGTTGCTATACAACCGTTATTCGAAGCCCTGCCTACTTCTGGAATGGCTCTTTTTGCTCGCATGGCGGCGACTCTCGTTTAAATTCTTACAGTTTCAACTGCTTGTGGAGAACGGTGCAGCGGCTCATCCTGTCATTTTCCTTACATAAAGAGCCCCCTAGCCCTGAACCCTTTTTATCAGGACTTGTTGAGCCCACTCATCCCCAAACCGAGGAAAAGGATCAGCCATTGCTCTGACTTAGTGTGGGTTTGGTTTTGGGGTTTAGGGTTTTTCCCCTCTCGCATGGCTAAGATACCCACAAAGAGGTTTGGGGTTCTCGTGCCCCTTTAACACCCACAATCGACCATGTCAGGCGAGGTTTCAAGGAAAAAGTGCAGGGAACAAGTTTAAATCCCTCTTCGTGCCTTCTTGCTACGTCTTTGCTTGTGTAAGCAATCGCAATGAAACCCAATGCTCTGTATCAATGAGAAAAGCTGATACTGCATAGGCTTCTACTGACCGAGGACGTAGCCTGCCAACATGTCTGACATACAACGGTACCGCAAATAAACCCTAAACCCGCAACCCTAATCCCTAAACCCTCATCCCTAAACCCAAATCCCTTGTCGTGATTGCAATCTTCCGGAGCTTGTTGAAACAGGGCGCGGCATGGCCACCCCGGATTGCGCCCGGGATTTAGACCTCAATTGGTGCCGGTTGAAGGTCTTTACAGCGACACGATGACCTCTTCTCGTACCGAAATTACTAAACCGGATCTTCTCTCGCTGCTGAATTCCGAGTGAAACAGTAACTACTACAAAAAACAACTGCTGCTGCTACTGCTGCTACTGCTGCTACTACTACTACTACTACTACCACCACCACCCCGCCAACATCACCACCACGAGTGCTGTTGCTTCTGTCATCAAGCTGCGTTTGTGATCATTTTTCTTACCACCACTACCTTGAGTTGCGTAACTTTCTGTCGCGATTGCTGCCGGTCATACTGTATATGAAGATCGTCAGGCAGACATGGATCTATGTCGGCTCTGCGTGGACAGCACGAAATTGAAAGAATGACGCCAGTACTGCATTTCCTGTCCTGGCCGTTGCACAGGTCTGTCTACCACAACACAACACCTGGTGCGGCTTCTCCAAAACCTAGAAATAGCTAGTTTTTCTTATTGAGCAGGCGTTGTGTGCAAAGTCGAGAAGCACGTTGTTCGATAGCCTGCGCTCCACGCCAAGGGACCTGCAGGGGACGTCAAACGGTGTTGATGTCATCTGGTGGGTTGAAAGCAAATCTAATCGAAGCTGCTATCGCCGGGAGGCACGGATGCTGCTACTACTACTACTACTACTACTACTACTACTACTACTACTGCTACTACTAGTGCTGCTACTGCTACCAACAAATCTCCTGCCACGGCTTCACTACGATTGAAAAACTACTGGCTACGAATAAAAACTGCAACACGATCACCACCACGATTGCTGCTGCTCTTTTCATCAAGTTGCATTCCTGTTACTGATTTGATCATTATTGCCATACCTTTCCGAAAACTGGTTGCCCTCGCTGCTGTCATTGCTGCTGTTGAGCTGCAACTTTCGGTTGCGATCATTGCTCATAAACTTCTGTTTCATACTTGTTCCGTTCCTGTGGCTGCTGTAGTGCTGCTTTCTACTGCTAGCAGCACGCTTGAACCGATCAAGCCTTTGCTTTGTGTCATTACTTGTCATTGTCTTCCCGCTGATCATGCTGAACATGATAACTATCGAGCCGGTGTTGCCTCCTGTGGGGATAACATGCACATGGTGCCGGCACTGGTAGCACGACATTCAACTAACCATTCCACTACTACATACATTTCTCTGGCCGTTGCACAAGCCTGCCTGCCACACAACGGCATGTGGCACGACTTCTCCTTTTGCAACAGGCTTGCGACTTCGCCCCGAAGTTGGACCCTGGAAGCCCTTCAAAGCACCACTTCTCTTAAAAGTAGAACTACTTGGAGGGTCGGGGGACTTAGTAACTGGTTATTTTAGGGACTTATAAGTACCATAACCCCAATTAGGGTCCCTTTTAGGGTACTTATAAGTCTACTTACTACCTACTTACTAAGTCCCCCGACCCTCCAAGTAGTGTATTCAGGCTGTATGTGCAAAGTCGAGAAGCATGTTGTTCGACTGCCTGCGCTCCACGCCAATTGACCTGCATGGGACGCTAAACGGAGTCGATGTCATCTGGTGGTTTGAACGCAAAACTCATCGAACCCGTCCTATGGTACTACTACTTATTACTACTACGACGACTACTACTACTACTACTACTCCTCCTCCTCCTCCTCCTGCTGCCGCTGCTGCTACCCAGTACTACTACGTCAGGGTTCAGGGTGCGTGGGGCAAACCCTAAACCCTAAAGAATACTTTGGCTTCGCATCCTGGGCTGGGTGGGCCTCAAGGCTGAGATTCCTTAAGCCTCCCTGAAAATCCCCCTAAAGCTGAAAGGCTTAGGGTTTAGGGTTTCGGTTTAGGGTTTAGGATTAAACTCTAAACACCCCGCATTCCTAAACCTAAGTCTCTCACGACAAATCCCCCCAAGGCGCTGCGAACCATGCCGCAGGGGCCCTGCAAAGGGAACTTCAGGGAAGACCTCGAAAGTGTGGGAGCTCACGGCTGGCGTCTTGGGGTGAAGCGCTCGAAGCACAGGAAATTGTATACTGTGCATGTGTGTTTGTACTCCTGCCATTTATTCTGACCCCTATGTTTCCAACCGTCCGGCTGAGTTTTTTGGATCAGACTTAGGTATCTCACTCTATTAGCACAAGAGCAGTAGAAAGAAGGGGCCCTTATTTAGATTTCTGGATAGTAATCCGGATCCGCACTATAAGAACCCCTACAATAAGTCATCCCTGACCCCTGCTGGACCCGGGACCCAAATGGCAATGCCTATAAACCTTAGACTCCGAAGCACCGAATAAAGCTTATCCATAAAAGGTTTTGTGGCAGGCTTTGTATGGGGTTGCCTTTTTGACCGAAATTTGGATTCAGAATGTAGGGTTCCCGGTGGGCAAAGAAAGAAAAGGCGACAGGCCTCGTACCAGACATGTCATTCTCGTAGCACTCCTGTGACATCAGGCTCGTGGTTTGGGGCCTTTGGTTTAAGGATTCCGGCTTCAGAAACCCTAAACCCCAAACCACCCTAACTGGGCCCACCCTAAGCCCCCCCAACCCTGGCAGCCCTACCCGAGATCTCATCCTCGAGCTCGGAAGCATTTATCGGAGCTCACACTCGGACAATCCAGGCAAGGTGTTTTTTTGGGTGGGGGCGCCTTTTTCCATCCGCCTAAAAGGTCCTAGGAATCCGGAATTCGCTTTCCAGGCAGAGTTTCGACGCTCACACTCGCACAAGGCAGGCAAGGCTCCAGGCAGAGTTTAGGGTTTTAGGGTTTAGGTCCGTGGAGTGAAACTTTCAACTACGTGGGATTGAGTCAAGACGAGCCCCGTATCCAAATCTACCAACCTAAAGCTTTAACAAGTTTTGGGCTTTAGGCCTAAACACAAACCCGAACGTGGAGGCCTGAATCATTGGCATTGAAAAAGCAGCTTCTTCGGAGCTCCGTATCATGATTATAACATACCAAACCATCGAAGCCTCGGCCTTCTAAACCCTCAACTCTGCAACCGTATACCCTGAAACCCTGAACCCCCTTCAAAAAAATACGAGACTTAGCAACAGCTCGATCACCACCAAAACGTTGTGGGAGTCTTTGCCGACCACACATTGCATTGGATGTTAAGAAAAATTTTACATTTCAATCCACCCGTCATGTTTTGTCACGTGTTTGTCTTTCCTCCAGAAAATTCCAGCTCCCAGCCGCCTGTCCCCCTGCTGGCTGCCGGAGATGATGAGAACAGTGATGAATGAGCGATCATAAATAGACGCTGACCAGCAGAAACATATAAAGACAACGTTAATTATGACAGAACCCTGCTCCCCAGCGGCTCCCCCAACTTCCGGTGAAGCTCCCAGAAGGTTTCGCACGAATGAGCCTGAGCATTTACGGTCTGGGGTTCATTGTTTGGCTCGCGAAGATGTGAGTTACTTACCCAACATGGGCAAGCCCTAATACTACAAGCCTCAATCCCAAAACCCCACCCGGAAACCCAACTCCAAAAATCCGACCTAAAACCTATTAAACGCCTTTAAGCCCTTGAACCCTCAATCCCAGCACCCCAAATAAACATTTTGACCCTGATAACTGAAACCACTGACCGAAGCAACCTACGTCAGGAAAGCCCTACTGTAGCAGGGGGCCTAAATAATTACTAACACTACTTTGAGGCTCCTTATGATTAGAGTATAATGTACCCCGAAACCCCTAATCAAATCATTAAAGCCCCTAGATACTGTAAGGGCCGTGATAGGCCATAGGCTTCTTTGTCTGCGGATTCAGTTCAGCCAGGCCTCAAACCAAGCTTCAGACTTCATAAGATAGTGATAGGGGCCTGACTAGTGACTGATGGAAATTAGAACAGTTCTTTGGTCAATGTTTTCGTATGTGATAAGAAGGACCCGAAGGAGTAGCATTGGTAAAGAAAGAAACAGGCGGCTACAGCTTGCACAACTCGACCTCTCCCCCGATTCAGCACCCGCACGTCCAGGCTTCGGACCCGGGGCCGAGGGCTCGTTGGGTGCGATCACAGAAGGCTTCGGGTTTGGGAGCTTCCCAGAACAAAGCAGACAAAAAGAACTCCCTCATGAGACGGCTTGGCCCAGACGGCCTACGAAAGCCGGCCCGAAACGCCTCAACCTAGACCGCAAGACCTGGAAGACCCTGAAAAACACTAACCTCAAGAACAGAGCCTGATAAACAAAACCCCCTGAACCTCAAAAGACCGCTAAAGAATCCCCACACCTTAGCCTCAAGCGCCTGGAACCCTGAACCCCGAGACCCTCCATTCACAAAGTACTGCATATCGAGATCACAAGCATGTCGAGCCAGGACGCATAATTCCCAGAGGCCCCAAGACCCCTTAATTAAGGGATCTACCTGAAATTGTAGTAGGATCCCTGATAATTACGATTCATTAAGGGATTTGGAGTCCCTGGGTTTACCGCATCCCTAGACCTCAGAAGCATGTCGAGCCAGGAAGCCATCATCGGACCAGTCTTGCGCCCTCTTTGAAAATTAAAAGTGGGAGCCCAAAGGCTGCAGAACGTCGGAGAAGCTCGTGACTGTTTAGGGACTTTGGGGGTTTTAGGGGCTTAAGGGCTTAGGGGCTTTAGGGGTTTAGGGCTCTAGGGGTGTAGGGGCTTTTGGGGTTTAAGGCTTTAGGGTTCTAGGGTTTAGGGGCTTTGGGGTTTCGGCGCTCACACTCGGACAATCCAGGCGAGGCATATGGTTTGGGGGTTTAGGGTTTTCGGGTTAGGGTTTAGGGTGTGACTGCATATTCATCTCTATCTTCCTCCTTGCAGAGGCAGCCACCACGAACATGGAACCATTGCCACGGCCATGAGCGCCATCATCACCACCACCAAAGCCGTCATCTGAACAATCGTCATGCCGCCGTCTTAACAATCGTCATGACACGCAACCGGCAGCGTTGTTAACAGCATGCTCTACCAGCTAGGGGTTTTTACGTCATACTTTCGACTTTGGCCGATAGGTGGACGTCATGCTTCTTACCTGATCTTGTCATGCTTGCCCCGGCTAACATATTATACTACAGTTATAAGCAGGAACCCCCAAAAACAGTATAGGTAATTATGAAGGCCCCTATCGTAGATATCCAGCAGCCCGCAGAATTTGACAAGCCCGCGTCCTGTCTGGAAGCTTCCCACCATGGAGGACTTATGAAACGGACAGCCAACCCAGAACCGTTGTGATGCCAGATAAACCAAAGACCCCACCAAGATCGGCAAAAGGAACGCACACATCACAGACTATGCGGGATCCTATAAACCGTCCTAGGGGGTAGGGAGATTTTCAGAGGATCTTGGGGTGGAGTACACCAGCCCCAAAAATAGTCAACCTGTTGAGGGTACTAATTTTTAAAGTTACCTAACCAGCCCCTAAGGTAATCAAGTCACGTACGCCATGCTAGCAGCATAAACCAGTAGTGACGTAAAGCTAAGGATTGCTACAAAGCCCCTACACCCAAACCGCAAACCCTCAATCCTAAGCCCCAAACCCTGAACTCTTTGCCGCCAACCCTAAACCCCAAACCCGAAACCCTACACCTTCAACACAAAGCAAGAGGCTAAAAGAGGGCTTTTAAGCTCTAGGGGTTTACACATTCCAAAACCTTACTGTAAGGGTTTCTGCACTATAAAGGGTACGATTATGGGCATTATTAGCATTGCGCGTACTATGAGAATTATGAGTATTATTGGTAATATTAGCATTCTAATGTAGGGGCCTCAATAATTAGAATAGGGTCTTGCAGCCCATTATACTATAATTGCGATAGGGAGCCCCCCGAAAATAGTATAGGTAACTATGAAGGCCCCTACATTAAACAATAAACCCCAACTACGGTTGATGATATAAGCCCTGCATTACCCATAATCAGGAATATGCCATAATTCCCAGTCTAGGGTCCTTCAGGTAATGCAGGATTTATATCATCAACCCTAAACCCTAAAACCCTATAGATCCCTTAAAGGAGCCCCTTGAAGGTACCCCTATAGATCCCTTTAAAGGAACCCTAGGGATTTATATCATCAACCGTATGGCAAACTTTAGCCCGGTATCGACTCCCGAGAGGCACCATCCGGCGCGCATCGTCAGCCGCTAGCCATGACGAGAGGCTTCGAGGTTCAGGGATTTAGGGTTTAGGGTTTAGGGTTTAGGGTTTAGGGTTTAGGGTTTAGGGTTTAGGGTTTAGGGGATTTAGGGTATTCTAGGGTATAGGGTTTTGGGGCATAGGACATTAGGGTTTTAGGGTTTTGGGGTTTAGGGATCTAGGAATTTAGGGTTTTAGGGTATGGGGTTTAGGGCCGTTGGGGTTTCGGGGTTTAGGTTTTTAGGGTTTTGGGGTTCAGGGTTTTAGGGATTAGGGCTTTTGGTCTTAAGTTTTGTTTGAGGTTTGGGAATTCAGGCTTTGGGGTTCAGGCTTCGAGGTTGAGGGTCTTCAGTGTTTGTTTGACGGTTTGAGCTTCGGGGTTTAGGGTTCAGGCTGTGAGGTTTAAGTCTAGGGTTGGGGCCTAGCAAGGACGAGCGCGCATTGCAGGGCTTAGGGTTTCCACGGTTTGAGGCTCCTAGCTTTTTGGGCTTTGAGGGCTCAGGGCCTGGAGTGTTTACGGTTTTGGGGAGTTGAGATGTAAAAACGGCCTGTTGATGTCTTGCATGTCCATATCCTCCGCGCCATTGTGGCTGCGTGGCAGCTGGGTCTACAAACCAGACCGGATCGAACGTCGCGTGAGCTGCCCGAAACTCTAAAGCCCTAGACCCTCAGGGCAAGCATGCTCGAAACCCTAGCCATGGAAGCATCTTGACAAGCTTATAAGAATCGCGCAGCCCCATTGACGAAGCACCATGAAGGGCATGCCTGGAAACGATTTCCACGACGGCAGTGACGGCAACTAGAAAGGCTCGTGGATTTGGACCAGGAGTGATTACGAGGGTTTAGTTTGGTTTTGAACTGCGGGCATGTCTGGCTGTGACACGGCGAAAGTATACGCTGATAAGCAAAACCAAGCCTGCCTCATCGCCGACCGAAAAGGACTAAACATGCACACGCTAAACAACCTGCGGTATTGACCGAAGCAACAGACTGGCACGTGTCAATTGGAGTAACAACTACAGCAACAGCAGTGGAAAGCAGTGTAAGAAGGGCAAGATCTGTACAGGCTTCACGACAAAGTTTTGGACCAATGCCAGCACCCCTCCTCCTACCACAACCGCCTCGCTTCTGTCGACAATGGCTGACGGCGACTGCTGACTACTGCCAGTGATGCCATCAGGAAGATGAGATAAGAGCGTTGCCTACAAGCTGATGATACAAGACTGACCGGAGTGAAGGAATTCACCCGAGCACTCCTTTTTCGCATGCGTGCCAAAGCAGCAAAGACTAGTCAGCTAAACGGAGCTCGTGGAAGCAGAAAGGGGCTTCTAGACTGCCCCAGGCTCCAAACCCGGGGTCCTTTTTGGAACATGTACAAGATGATGCTGAGCAGGTAATACAACCTTAGGTCGGTGCCGCCAATGCTGCTTGAAGCTGGTGAGAAGTTGGCCCGCGCGATTCAGACTCCGGGTTTCGGGCCCAAGCCAATTATCCACGACACGCTTCCAAAGTGAGGCGACAAAATCGCTGCGTCCGAGGGGTGCGCACGGATTGACATCAACCTTCTGACTCCCATAGTATAGTGGCCATACTGAGTACAACTCGACATTTTTGGCAGGTGTCCACTACACACGAATCTGGAACCAGCAACCACTATTGCAGAGTAAAGTGTAACTGTTCCGTCCCAGGGATGGACCCGTAAACAGAAACCCCTTTTGCTTTGTCAGAGTTGGGTAACATTTTACGTGTTAATGGGTACTTAAACCCAATACGGAATAAACATGTCGATTTTTCATACTTCCCCAACCATAGTTTAAGGCTTCACAGACCCTCACTCCGACTAATTGAGACCCAAAGCCTTCACCCAATCCTCGAATCCTGAACGGAGAGCCATAGTATAGGGGGCTTAATAATTAGAACAGGGTTTTGGGGCCCATTCTACTATAAGCATTTAAGGAGCCACCAAAATAGAAAAGGTAATTATTGAGGCCCCTGTATTATGTATTACAAACTCACCCGAATGCCCGCAAACCTGGGGCGGTCAATCCATGGCTTGCCTGATCTTGCCTGCAAGGTCCCTCAGACGCTTCGAATTCGGTGCGAGTTGCAATGGGAAGGCTGGTTCGGCTCTGACGCTTACGGTCTCGGTTTTGGATTGAAGGTTTGAGTCTAGAGCTTCGGGTTTGTGGGTCAGGGTTGCATGGTTGGGTTCAGGGCTCTGACTCTATACTATTCTGTGACAGAGATACTGCAAGCAGGTCTCTATATGAGAGGTTGCCAGAATTTAGGGCAACCCCCATCTGGCGTGCGTTGGTTCAGAATGTTCTCCAAGCCCCAGGCTCTAACGCCCTTTTAGGCAATATAGGGGCCTGAAAAGTGAGAGTGGGGTTTGGGGGCATTGCACTATAAATATAATAAGGAACCCCCAAAATAGTATAAGCAATTGTTTAGGCTCCTATAGTATTGGGTCTCATGCTCGATGGGATGCCGGGGTATCCAAAACGACAATGACAAACAAGGATTTATCGGTGGCTCTTCTTGGAAAGTAAACCCAGGGAAAAATATCTCCCCAAATTGGCTCCGGGCTTCGGCTTCAAGTTTCAGGGCTAATGCCCGGACTCAAGTTGCTTTGTAGGGTGCTGCGGCTGAAACTACTTCTGTTACCAGCCTGACCCAAGGCCACCAAAGAAACTCTGAGCCCGCCACTCCCTCAAATGGTCTTCTGCTCGGCGGCTTTCGCAGCGCGGATCAGCGCCGCAAACCTCTTCACGAACGGCCCTAAGTCTCATTGCCAAAACCCCTTAGGTGAGTGAAGTCTTACGGTTGGGCGACTGTCATGATGAATGATTCCCAGCGGTGCTCCCGATGATAAACTGTGAGTGACAGAAGTAGGAATTACATACTAATCAGCTGTCCGGGTAGCTGTCTACTCTTCTATTGCTCTCTGCTGACTTCAGCATTGCTTGGGGTTATCTTGTCGAGCCCTAAACCCTGGGTGGCGGTTATAACAGGGACCAGTGTACGACATAACGGCAACCCCTTGGCAGCAACCGACCACGACGCAACAGGAACGAGGGGGTCACGTAACAGGAACTGGGGTGGGGCTACTTAAGGTTTGACACTTGGTACACGTCTAGTTAGGGTTTGGAGTTTAGGGCCAAGTTTAGGGTTCTTAGTAACTGTTACCAGCAGGAGTTGTAACGGAAACCAGCCGGACAACGAAACCAAAACCTGGTTTTAGGTTGAGGCTTTAGAGTTTCTGTTGTGGAGCAATAGCTACAAAGCGAAACACTAACTTTACATCACTGAAAGCAAAAACATCAGGAAATCTTGAAGCTATTTGTACAAAATGATTAGTGCTTCCACTATAAAAATCTTTCTTGAAAAAAAGACAAGTCCAAACAATCAACTCCACATTTGCGGGCTGTGCTACTTTGAGTTTCTCTAGCAGTTCCTGAATACCGGTAAACATTATCAAGTCTCGTTTGACATTCTCCCTTTGCTCGTTGAGTTTTTGGCTTACTTGTTCAATGTTTGTCTTTTGTATAGGCTACTCCACATTTTCAATTCGTTGCTGTAGCTTTCGATTTAGGATGTTCGCGACGATCATCACATGTTTCAACTTGTGTGTTTCCTTCGTCTTATAAAGTATACTGCAAGGCATTCCATAAAAAGCTAGCTTTACATGTGCGACTCTTCCTTCTCTAACGATATTTACCCGCTCTGCATTCTGAAGGCATTTTATCGATTAAAGAAACGTTCGCGATCGTTCCAAAGTACAACCTGTCAACAGCTTATCTTTATCAGAGAAGTTGTAAGCTTCAGGTTTGATATGCTTTATGCACAGGAAGAGGCGGCACCCCCATCCCCAGAGAGGCAGTTCCCGTTACAAGGCCCCCACGTTTCTGTCAGTTCCTGTTAAAGCCCGGGCCTGGTTCCCGCAAATTCCTGAAACAAATTTCCTGCTACAACCCCTCGGTTCCAGGTACCGCGCTTGCTCCCTAAACCCCAATGAGAACATCTAAACCCTCCTCGGAGAGCCCAGCCAGCGTGCCCCCAGAAATTCATCAACTCCCAACCCTAACCCGGACCACCAAGCAGATAAACGCTGACACTATGCGCTCCTCAGCATCCCGAAACCCTATATGCAATGGATCCCACCTGGGAGCGAGGGGCTTCTCTACCTCTATAGGTATTGACAAGGCTGCGTCCTGTTTGTAATTGCACCAGAAGGCAATTCTATACTCTATCATCGTTTGCTGTGTTTCAGTTTGACATGCACCTAAACCCCAAGCCCGAAACCTGAAACCCTAAACCCGAAACCCTACCCTAAATGCTTTTGGCCTTAAACACCCGAAAACCCAAGTCTCAGCTTCAGATGCCTTTGGGGTGGACTGGCTTCTGCAAGGTCGGTTTTGAGTTTAGGGCTTCAGGGTGTTGTTTGACACCAACATTTTCGGTTTTGGGGTTTTGGGTCCTGCATCCGAGACTTGGACACCCTTAACACTCCAGACCAAGCCCTAACAAAATCATAGGCTCCGCACTTGGACGACGCTGTGTCTGCCAGCTCCTGGCATCGTCGATGGATTGGAATGCAGACAGGTTTGGGTTGTAGGCTACAGGCTGCAGGGTTCAAAGATTGTGTGTCGCAGCGTTTAGGTCAAAGTTTAGGTGCCTTTGTTAGGGTTGCTTATGTGAATCCTACTATAGGCCCAGGGTTTCTTAACAAAGTTCCTACATTAGTTGCTCTTGGCTTTGCATCTTGGGAAAAGTCAGCGGGGCCTGTCTTAGCAGGCTTTGCACGACATGGTGGCTTCCGAGTAGGGCTCTTATAACAGGGATCCTATTACGCAGGGAGTTCGAGACTTTTTCTCTCTCTCTCTCTCTCTCTCTCCGTGTCTCTCTCTCTCTCTCTCTCTCTCTCTCTGCATATGCCTTAACCCCAATTTCTAAACTTCTCTATATGACCCGCTAGTATGCGGCTGCTAGCTGCTGTTCTACTTCCCGGGTTCGCCTCTTAATCGCCCTTCCCAGCTAGAATCGCTTCGGGGCCCGATCTCCTTCGCTACGAAATCAGGGGTCCTGCTTTTAGGGTTTAGGGTTTAGGGTACCCTGCCTTACCTTAAAGGGCCTAAACTACGGGGATGATGGTCTAGTCCGTACTGTGGGTAATGCAGGATTTATACCATCACCCGTAGGATCCCCCAAGAATCCCCCCAACCTCCCGGAACTCCCCTCTTTCTTTGCCTGCATCCCTTCATGGGTAGTTATAAGTAGGATTATAAGTAGGGTGACTATACTTCTAACCCTGATTAGGGGACTTATAACCCCACTTATATCTACCCATGAACCTCCAAGTAGTGTTGCTACAAACTTGAACTGCAAGCCCTGGGGCCTGAAACACCGAATCCAAACCCTCGAACTTCTAGGGTCCGAGAATCCTGAGGTTTTGGGGTTTCGATGGCTTTGCGTCGGCTGTAGGGCTTAAGGTTTAAGGCTCAGGGTCTAGATGCAACTACTGATACCACTGCTCGACTACTCTCACTACTACTTCTGCTATGACGACACAGCTTCTTCTGCTGCTACTGGTATTTGCATACGTCCTGCCACCACTACCACGACTACAAGTCGACGACGACGACGACTACTTCTTCGTCTACCGTCACAACAACAACAACTACTACTACTACTGCTACTGCTACTGCTACTGCTACTACTACTCCTACTACTACTACTACTACTGCTACTGCTACTGCTACTGCTACTGCCACTGCTACTGCTACTGCAAACTGCTACTGCTACTACTACTACTACTACTACTACAGCTGCGACTGCTGTGTCTAGCACCACACCCCCTGGCTTCCCACCTGCGTGGGGCCAAACTCAGCTGCACAACCCTCCTGCGGCAAGATATGCGGCTCAGGGATTTTAGGGCTTAAAGTTTGGGCTTTAGGGGTTTAGGCTTCAGGGTTTAGGGACTTGCAGACTAGAGATGAGGATTTGGGGTCATGCATGCGGAGTTTGGGATCGTGGGGTGCGGGACTCGAAGAGTCAGAAAGGCTGAGCAAACCTACTTGAAATGGCACGGGCTCTTCAACAACCGTCCCAGGTTTGAAGGTCTTCTGAGATATTCGGCCTGCCTGTAGCCTGTGATTTGGGCCTAGGGTTTGCGGCGCAGCAGCACCTGTGGTCTCGCCTTGGTTGTCCACCTCATATGCAAGCCAGCACTGAAAAAGAAAGCCAGAAGCAGACACGCTTCTGCAATGGAAGTCAGCCCATACACCCATGCTAAACCTGCGAAGGTTAGAGCATCCCTACACCAGACTCCTCATATAAGCCCCTAAATTCTCCCGACCCGAGACCCTCTGGGGCACCCCATACATCCCCTACACCTTAACGTCACCCCCACATTCTACTTGGAGGTTCATGGGTAGTTCTAAGTAGGGCTGTAAAGTAGGATAGCTATACTTGTAACCCATATTAGGGGACTTATAAGCCCACTTATAACTTCCCATGAACCCCCAAGTAGGCCCTCATAGAATCCCTATAGATTCCTTTAAAGGGACCTTTAACGGAAGTATAGAATCCCTATAGATCCCTTTAAAGGGACCTTTAAAGGAAGTCTGATAACTACCTACCTGCAAGGAGGGCCTCCATGACCAGGACACGATCTGCCCCGAGGATGGTGGAGATCCGGTGCGCCTGAAAGCCGAAGGCCCTCCCGAGACTCCAATATCCCTTAATTAAGGAATATACCCAGGTTCCTTAAAGGGGTCCTTAGGGTTTAGGGTTTAGGGTGCTCTAAGATCCCTTAACTAAGGAATATACCTTAAATCATGTTAAGGATCCTACTATGACTTAGGGTATATTTCCTAATTAAGGGATACTGGAGTCTCTGGGGCTCTCCCGAGATGGAGTTCCCGACTTGGAGGTTCATGGGTAGTTATATTAAGGGTTCCTCTAAGGGTCCCTTTAAAGGGATCTGTAGGGATGCTATAAGGGTATAGGGTTTAGGGCCTACTTGGAGGTTCATGGCTAGCTATAAGTGGGGTTAAGTCCCCGAGTATGGGTTATAAGTATACCCTACGTATAACCCTACCTATAACAACCCATGAACCTCCAAGTACTACAGGGGCCTGAATAAGTACCTCAGGGTTCCTTTTCGGGTTTCTTTTAAAGGGTCTAAGGAATACTATAAGGGTGGGTATTATGGGGGTTTAGTATAGGGGCCTAAATAATTACCCAAAAGTTTGTTTACGGGTTCCTTTTAAAGGGGTCTATAAGGATTACTGTAAGGGGGTATTACAGGGGTGTACTATAGGGGCCCCCAATAATTGCCAATACTCTTTTGCGGGCTCCTAATTAAAAATTGTAGTATTTTCTCGAACAGACTTCACGTCCGACTCACCCCAAAACCCCATTCTAATTATTAAGGCCCCTATATTAAGGCTCCTGGACTCAAGTCTAGCCAGAAAACCCTCAACCCTGAGGCTCCTTGTGGGTTCTATCGGCTTGCTTGCAAGTTTTGACCGGTGCTTTTTGCAAGGTTTCAGAGGGTTCTGTGGAATCTCACAAGGCTTTGTAGCGCTTGCTTGGAGGGTCGGGGGACTTAGTAAGTAGGTAGTAAGTAGACTTATAAGTACCTTCAAACGGACCCTAATTGGGGTTATGGTACTTATAAGTCCCTAAAATAACCAGTTACTAAGTCCCCCGACCCTCCAAGTGGGGTTTCGGGCATTGGGTTTCTCGGCTCAGGGCTCGCACTCGGACTCTCAGGCGAGGCATGTCTCCGCTGTTTCTGATCTTAGCGTCGCAAAAGAAACTTGCGCCTCGAAACCTTTACTATTCTTCTTATTATGATGAGTATTAACATGATCAGTAGTAGTAGTAGTAGTAGTAGTAGTAGTAGTAGTAGTAGTAGTAGTAGTAGTAATAGTAGCAGTAGTAGTAGTGGTAGTAGTAGTAGCAGCAGCAGCAGTAGTAGTAGTAGTACTAGTACAAATACTAGTACTAGTATTGTTATTATTATTGTTATTCTTACAGGTAGTATGGCTATTATGATGATTGATATCATGTCTACTATTACTGTTATTACTATTATTCTTCTTTGTGCCTTGTTGGGATTTGCCAGGGTTTCACAGGGAGTTCGATCGGTGCTGCAAGGTTTTTCTAGTTAATTGCAGGAGCCAATTCAAACTTGATGCTATCCCAGCAGAAATGAAGGTAGATGTTGGCAGCTTTCCAGTTGCCGGTTTGAGCTTCAGGGCTTCACGGCTTGACGGTGTAGCGCTGATGCCGACATGCATGGTACAGATGGATGAATAGATAGATAGACAGGTAGACAATTATTTAGGCAAATAGACAGACAGACAGATAGATGTATACATAGATGATGGATAGATAGGTGGATAGATAATCAGGTAGGTAGATAGGTTGATAGCTCGACAGATAGATAGAGACGAGTTACACAGGAGACATACTCCGAAACAAAAGATGATGTATGCTCCTGTCCCTAACGTCTGGATTTTTGAGGGGCGTCCTTCTGCAGCGGGCCTGTTGTTCTTCTTTGTCATAAACTGCCCCCTTCTAACTGGGTGATCTTCAGAAGGGTTGAGAATTATTGAGAGCATGGCTTCTTGCCTCCTGTGCATGTTTCGGGTTTGGAGTCTACGGCTGCAGCTTTTGGGCTTAGGTTGGGCCCTCCACCCTCGTACTCACTGGATAACCCAGCAGACTCCAGCTAAAAGCATTCAAAAGCATTCATTACTTTAAGCAAGACCAACATCGGGGCCTGTGTAACGTATGTTATAGTGTCATTGTACAAGGACTACACCTTAAGAAGTGGCCTTTCTTTCTTACCATTTCTTGCAGCTCTGTATTTATGTACCCTTCCATGGACCTACAAGGTTGCTCAAAGCCGAAGGCGCAATCGTGATCGTGGTCAGCCGCTTCGTTTCCACCTGTTATGGACTCGGGAAGGCTTGCCAATCAGCGACTTCTTCAGCACCCCAACCGGGCTCACGGCCTACAGCTACTGATGGCCACTGTTGCCAATGCCGACAACAATGATGCCTGCCGTTGTGGCAATGTAGGGCCCCAACATAATTACCAATATGTTGCACAATGTTCTTCTGGGTGCTCCTTATTATATTTGTAGAATTATAGTATAGTGGGCCCAAAACCCTATTCCAACTACTCAGGCCCCTCTATCCGACTCCCATATGGCGTCTCCCAGAAGAGCTGTTAAGGCCGAAAGTGGAGTTCACCCTCAGGGAGGCCCCGGAGCTCTTCAAGAACCCTGCCGTCCTGAACATCAGAGGGGAAAAGGAGGGACCCTTAATAAGGACCCCTAGGTATATACCCTTAATCTAGCTATTATATACCCATTGTATAGCCCATTCTAGGGCAGGGGTCCCCATTAAGGGTCCCTCCTTTTCCCCTGTGATGAACACCCTCATCTCCCCCAAACCCTAAACTCTCAATAAGTCTCAAGTCCAATTCCTCACACCGCCCAAAAGAGCTACCTCGGCGGACCCTGCGGTTTCGACCACATGCAAGGCACTCCAACCTCAGGGAACCTCTAAGGGCATGGGCCTTGGGGCTGAAGCTTTAATTAGGCGTTTGGGGCCCAGGGTTGCTGCATAAACATCCCAAGTCCCAGGTCCAAAACCCCAACTGTCTGAAACAGCAACCCCACAAAAAATCACAGACACCAACCAGCCAAAGAGTAAACAGCACGCACTGCTTCCCAGCCTCTTTGCGTAGCACCTGCTGGATCAGGCTGTCCGTGTTGAAATCCACACTTGCCTCAGTATGGCTACTGTAGGGCTTAGCGGACAGGCTGGAGGGCGTCTTGAGCTGAAAAGCTGCTGGGGAGGAAGTAGGACCGAAGGGTACGAGAAGACTGCCGTCGAACAACGTGGAGCGCATGTTGTGCTAAAAGGTGTGCAAACGGTAGCGCATGAGGTCGTCACCGTAGCAGGGTTCGGATGACTACTATGTGCTCGTGTTCCCCATGGAACCTCACGTGTCGCATGGGGCAACGGCTGATGCTGACACTCTTACCATACAACTTTGTGTAGGAAAAAGTTGCATGCCTTGTATGCATATGCACGTATCACACCACATCTATGCCCCATGTGTATAGGCATATACACATATGTATGTACCTCCATGCATGCATGCATACATGCATGCATACACACATGAACATGTAAACACACATATAAATACAGATGTGCATATATATATATATATATATATATATATACACACATGCACACAAACATGTATGTGTTTACCATGTACACACACATGCATGTACATGTATGTGTATATATATATATATATATATATATGTATGTATGTATGCCTGTATGTATGTATATATGTATGTGTGTATATTTATATGTACACATATCTTCTTAAAGATGTACATGCGCATACCTGTAGCTAGCTAACTAGCTAGCTTGCTAGGTAGATAGATAGACAAAAAGATAGACAGATAGATAAACGGATACCCGTGCAAACAAACAAACGATCCATGTGTGCTAGCTGCACTATCCACATGTCTACATATAGATAAAGTTCTATGTAAAGTAGTCGTCGTGGGCGTTGTCGTCGCTGTCTAGCTGGTAATAAATGGTACTTGTGCTTCTGCCACGAGAATCTTCTCTGCTAGCGGTGCCAAGTTTTGCTACCACCACCACCACCACCACCACCATCACCACCACCACCACCACCACCACCACCACCATCGGCACATCCACCGTCAAGTGCTACTAGAATGACGAAGACGACCAGCATCAAGTCGCGTCGTCATCGCTGTCTCCACTAGCGTCATAGTCATAGCCACCCCCCTTGCATGATGTATGCCCCGAACCTTCTTGCCCATCCCTGCCCTCATTTCTCGGGGCTTGGCCGTGGCTTCGTCCAGGACGAGAATCCGTGCACCTCGGAGCAGCGCACGGGCACAGCAGAGGAGCTGCCTCTGGCCGACCTCGGAGAAAGGCTGGGGATTTCAGTGCTTCAAGGGTTTGGGGTTTAGATTTTAGGGTGCTGGGTTAAGGAGGTTAAGGGGGTTAAGGGGGCTAAGGGGGTTCAGGGAGATCTCAGCCCTTCCGGGGTTTCGGGTTTAAGGCTTTGACAAGGACTTTTGATGCTCGAGGGTGTAGGGTTTGGAGTCGAGGGACTGTTCACTTAGTAAGTAAGGTTATAAGTACCCTAATTGGTGTTATAAGTAGCTATAAGTACAGTTACCTTATTTATAACCCTAGGTCCGAGGATTAGTGGGAGTCTTGAGTCGGACGTTCAGGGCTTCAGGCGGACGAATTCTGTAATCGAGAGAGGTACATGACTTACAAGGTGTGTAAGCCGAGGGTTTAAAGTTCGAAGGCCTAAGATCCAGTTGGGCTGCTTTTGACTCAAAGCTTGCAGGCTTTAGGGTGAGGGATTTTACGACTCTGGGAATATAGGGTTCTTAAGGTTGGGATGGTTTGGGGCTTTACAGCTTCTTGGGGGGTTTGGTGCATGTTTTGGCTTAAGGCTCTGAAGGATTGTCACCTTAGGGTTCAGGGTCCACGGCTTGGCGCTGAGGCTCAAGAGGCTTAAGGAACTGAAAAGTGCGGTGCACTTGTTCTGGTGGTACACTTCACCGCCTTACGCAGCATGATCTTTGGGAGAGGCTGCGGCTGATGGTCCAAGTCGTCGCGTATGGTAGCTGCCATCGCGATGTCTCAAGGATTTGGGGTTAACTTGATTTCAACCTTTCAGATTGCCGGGCGTGCGGAGCGGCTCTTTACTAGAGATCCCTGCTACGGTATATCCTTGTTTTAAAAAAATAGTTCCTATCCTAGAGAGTAGGCTTCGGGTTCAGGATTTTGGTTCACAGACAAGGGATTCACGTTCGAACCTATCGCATCTTCCCGGCATCATGAAGGGTCGTAGCATATCGCATAGAAGCAAAAACCAACGGAAAACCTGAATGCCGTGGCACAAGCCCTGCCCCTGGACCCTGCGCCCGGGATTTAGTGGTTCAAGCCCTACTGCATCTTGAACCACAGCTTTTTCTCCGCGGAAGACCTCTGGAAACCCTTCAAGAATCAACCTCCTGAAACCCCCAAGCCCGTCAAAACCCTACCCGACCCTGACACCCTTCCTTGCTTAGTGGGGTCTCACACGAGTCAAGTCAGGAGCAGTTAGCCCCCCAAACCCTAAAACTCCGCTTGAAATATGAAAACCAGACCTTCATAAAGGGAGTGAGAGAGAGAGAGAGAGAGAGAGAGAGAGAGAGAGAGCGAGAGAGAGAGAGAGAGAGAGAGAGAGAGAGAGAGAGAGAGAGAGAGAGAGAGAGAAAGAGAGAGGGAGAGAGCACGAGAGAGAGAGAGAGATACGTAAACATATACATATACACACACACATATATATATATATATATATATATTTATCTATTTATTTATCATGTGTGTATATGTACATATACATGCATATATAGTCGTATCCGCACATGCATCCATACCATATACCCCTCCCCGAAAACGGAGGCCCAGGTGCAGAAAGGTTTTCGCCCCCGGAGGAGACCTGGAAGTCAAGACCTTCCTCCTTGGCCTCCGAGCTGCAGGGAAACGCGGACAAAACGGTGCAAGGGTGTGTTAAGGGTTTCGGGTTTCAGACCTTAGGGTTTAAGGCTTAGGGCTTAGGGTTTAAGAGTTTAGGGTTTAGGGGTTTCTGCAGGTCAAAGGATTGCAGGTGTGTTTTGAGCTTTTGGGTTTGAGACTACGGGCTTTAGGGTTTAGGGTTCGGAATTGAAGATTCGGGGCTTAGGCTTCTTGCTGGGAAAGCCTAGACTCATACAAGCTCCAAAAGACACTTCAAACACAAATCCTGACAGAAGCCTTGCGATAGGAAAGCCCTGTGAAACCCTCAACCCTGCACACTACCGGCATGGTTTGCAAATCCAGAAGCCTCAAAGCCTAAATCCAAATATCCTAGCCCTAACCCTTGTCCACAAACCCGAAGCCCTAAACCCCCCAAGCCACAAAGCCCTAACCCTAGACCCCCCAACCCCCCAAACCCCAAAGCCTAATTAACCCTAAAGCCCTAAACCACACACCCGAAGCCCAAGAATTTCAGTATGGGGACCTGGAAGTGCGCCTTCAACTGCACCTGAAGCCGAGAGAGCTGCAACTTACCCTTCTAGGGCCTCCATCTTCTGAACTTCTTTTTTGGGTAGTTGGCAAAATTCTGGCCCCTTTTGGGGGTACCCGAAATATTAGGTGCCGTACTATAATAAGGACCCAAAAAGGGATCCTAATTTTGACAACCACCCAGATAGGTCCCTGCAAAAGGTAGGTTATTTGGGGTTCGAGCATTCCCAGAGATTCCAATCTCCCTTAATTAAGGAATATTTCTTTAGATTCTTTTAATATGATCTATGGTCTATTCCTTCATTAAAGGAATATACTTTTAAGTTATAGTAGGATCCGCAATATGATCTAAGGCATATTCCTTCATAAAAGCCTGGAGTCTCTGAGACCCATGTTTTCGGGGGGGGATTCTGCGATGCGAATTCGACTGCTGGAGGCCCTGCTCCTCGGTCTGATAAGGGCTTCAAAGGAGTTCGGTGAGGGTTTTGGGGTTTAGGGTTTAGGGTTTAGGGCTTAAGGGGTTCGGCGAGGGTTTCGGGTTTAGGCTCGGTTAGGGTTTAGGGTTTACAAGGATCAGGGTTTAGGGATCAGAGTTTAGGGTTTTAGGGTTTAGGGTCCATTAAGGTTCAGGGTTTCGGGCTTTAGCACCTAGGGCTTCGACGCGCACACTCGCGCACAGTTTCCGATGGGTTTGCGGATGGGGGTTGAAGAGTTCAGGGTTTAGTGCTTAGGGCTGGTAGGGGTTGAGGGGTTGAGTGCGAGGTTACCCGATTTTGCCTGGCCAGGGCCACTTCGGCGGATCTCACACCAGCCCCGCAATGACTCTGTGACTTTCGTGAGGCTCAGGATGTAGGAGGTGAGGGTTCAGGTTCCTTCTGAACTTTAAGAGTCTTGCAAGGGCTCTGCGCAGTAGGGTTTCCAAAAGGGCTCCGGGTTGAAAGTTTCAGGTTTTGTCGTGTACTGCAGCACCTTCTCGAGCTCTTGCCAGAGGCGTTGGTCATCGTGCTGAGTGAAGGGGTCGAGATTGAAGCGGACAGTTCCGGTGAAACCTTGGATCTTGGGCTTAAAATTTAAAATTTAGGGCGAAGGATTTTTTTGGGCGTTTGGGTGGTGGGTGGAGCTGTTCTGAAGGCTGTCAAAAGCGCAGTCGAACATGACAACTTTCTGCTTGAAGTGGCTGTGACAGTACTGGTTCATAAACATCAATATCTCATTCAACTCCAGGTTGCAAGCCAGGCATGTAGTATCGGCCCCCCTCGGCTTCTTAAACCCTAAACTCTAAACCTCAAACAGGAATCCGAAAGCCTCAACCCTGAATCCCCAAACCTCACAGAGGAAGGCTTCCTGAACCCTGAACTCTAAGTAGCACCTATGGCATCCTGGAGCCCCGAATAGGAACCCTAAAACTTAAATAGGAACCTTAGAAACCCCAAAGAGGAGCCCTACAAACCTCGGAGAGGAAGGCTTCCCAGAGACTCCAATTACCCCTTAATTAAGGAATTCGCCTTAAATCACATTAGGGATCCTACTACAACTTACAGTATATACTATATACCCCAATGAAGCCCTCTAAACCATAAACCCTAAACCCGAAATACCCTCAACACTACACCCGAACTACCCGAAACCCTGAATACTTCAACCCTACACCCTTGCAACCCATGCAACCCTAAGCCCCCAATATATCCGAAGGAAAGGACTTCCTTTCTATACTGAACTTGGAACCCTAGCAAAAATCATATTTTTAGCTGTTTCTTGGGGATTATAAAGACCCAAAATTAAAAACTGCTTGAAAGTACCCCTAAGCTTTCCTGAACCCAAGGGCCGACGGGATCCTGGGGGATGATGGCCAGGGCCTTGCGCAGCGTGTGGAGCCCGAGGCCCGAGACGTCCTGCTTGGAGGGTCGGGGGACTTAGTAAGTAGGTAGTAAGTAGACTTATAAGTACCCTAAAAGGGACCCTAATTGGGGTTATGGTACTTATAAGTCCCCAAAAAAACCAGTTACTAAGCCCCCCGACCCTCCAAGTGCAGGCTCTTCGCATCAGCTGTCGGCGGGTATAGGCTTTCAGCACTCACAACTAGACAAGCAGGCGAGGATCCGGGTACACATGCGTCCAGCACATTGGCGGGTATAGGCTTTGGGGTTTAGGGCTTAGGGGTATTGGGTTTAGGGGTTTAGAGTTTTAAGTTGAATTTAAGATTTCGGTGGCTTGGCATTGAGGGTTTGTTGGAGTCTTTTCGTGCATTTTGGGGGGGTGTATTAGGGTTTAGGTTCTCTTTCGTCTAGGGAATAGAATTTGGGGCTTCGGGTTTAAAGTTCTGGGGCTCAGGGTCTGGGGGCGAGGCTTCGGCGTGGGATGAGGGGGCCGCAGCTTCTTGCCGCTCGCACTCGCACACTCCAGGCCAGGCTTGTGCCCGACTGGAGATGCAAGAAGGGAGTTTCCTAGAATAGGGGACCCTAAAATAGTGCCTCAAATTTCAAATGGTAGGATCTTTATTATAAGGACCCCGAAATAAAGTACCCCTAGTTTTCGGAAAATCCGATATGCAAACAGCCATGATCTAGTCTTGACGTCGTCGTGCCGTCTTGCCTTGCCGTAGAGATGGATCGTGCCAGACTCGATAGGGCCTCGGCACAGGGCGTTGTGTGCAAGGGCGGTGCTTCTAGATCGTCAACCTACTCACGGAAAATCGACACGGGCCCTGAAGCGTATGCTTCGAGTCGACACTGTTCAAACTTTGTGCCCCGGGGATAATGTTTTGCAAAGTACCCTGAACCCTAAACCAATACAGCCCTTGGTTTATAAGCTGGACTTGCTGTATGCAAGCAACTACTAGCACGCTCAGGCTTTGTGAGGGATCTGAAAAGCAACACCATCTTAGTGGATTACCATCGAACTGGCACGCGCCACGAAACTACGACCAAGACTCAGGAAACCGCGACTGACACAATCTAGGGGCCTTGAGAAATAGAATAGAGCTTGAAGGCTCATTATGGTATACTTCCCCAAGACCAACACCCAAACCCTCAACGCCAAACCCTAAAGCCTGCAACCCTGAACCCCAAGCCGATATGATGAAGTCCTGTAGCCTAAACCCAAACCACACACCCGAAACGAATTAAGCCCCAAATCCAAATCGCGGTGTTCTTGGGAGAAAACCATTCCGGGGCCCCGGCACATGCGGAAGAGGGCCTGATTCAGGGTTTATGTGTAAGTCTCTAGGGTTGTGGGAGATTCGCGCTTGCCGTCTTGTGCGGCGGTTTATTGGCTCTTACTGTAGAGCTATGCGGCGGTTTATTGGTGTTTATTGTAGAGCTTTGGGCCTAGAGTCTAGAGTTGATTTGATGTCTCGTAAAATGCCACCCTGCTCCTGCTGCTGTCAGGACTTCTGCGGCTGGCCCGGCTGCTTCTACGACTGCTGCTGCTGCTGCTGCTGCTGCCATTACTACTAACTTCAAATACCTCTTCTACTTCTACTTCTTCTACTACTACTACTACTACTACTACTACTACTGCCACTACTGCTACCGCTACTGCCACCGCTACTACAGCAACTATTGATACTAAAAGAGTTGTCCAGCACCACCTCCTCCTGCTACTCCTGCCACCACTCCTGCTGGTGGCAGTTAGTCGGTCTTCGGTCGTCGACGTCGTCGTTCCCGTGAGTGTTGTTGGTGTTGTGGTTGTTGTTGCTGTTGTTGTTGCTGCTGCTGGTAATTGGGCTAGTACTGGTGCTGATGCCGGTGCTGGTACTGTTGCTGTCGCTGTTGTTGTTCTCCTTCTTCTAAGTATTCTTGTCTTTTTGTCAGTGTTAGTGTCGCTAGCAATGTCTGAAGGTTTTGGTGGTGTACTAAACCCCCATAGGCTAAAACCCCTTTTGGCCTCCGATGAAAAAACTCGGACATCCCGAGCCTGGAGAAGGCTGCTCTTCCCTGCGCCGGTGCGGCCTACCACTCCGAGGCTCGAACCTCGCGCTTTTGGGCGAAGATGCAAAAACACAAGGGCTTAAGGGTTTAGGATTTAGGGTTTAGGGTTCAGGGTTCAGGGTTTAGGGTTTAAGGGTCACGGTGTAGGTTTCAAAACCCTCCAGATTTTAGGTGAAACCTAAAGCTGAGCCCGAAGACCCGACACTCCAAACACCACATCGATCTTGCACGGCCCTCCCTGTCATCTCCTTCCATGTCAGGCTCACGGTTCAGGGTTGCTTCTGGGGCTTTGGGGTCCGGGGTTTAGGTTTTTGTTTCGGGTGATAGGTTGCTCTTGCGTCAACACTTTCGCCTTCTCTACCTTTCCTTCTTCTGCCGCCAGTGCTAATCCCGTGCGTACCTTCATGCCTCCTTTCCTCTCGCAGCTACCACTTCTTCCTCCCATAGAAAAGTCTTCCGATCTTCCACAACAACACGAACAACAAGACCTCCCTACCGCGGTAGCTACAGCCATTAAGCAGCCGCAACCGTTTCTCGTTAACCCAACTTGAAGGAGAGCTACTAGTCGGAAGATGCCCAAGAACTGAAAGCTCACAAAACCGAAAGGCTAAACCTCTAAACAGCGGCGAATCCTGAAACCGACAACCAAAAGGCCCACTGCAACTTCAATACCTAATCCTGAACCTCAACAAAGATCTAGACTCCATACTTCACACCTCGAAGCCTTCGGGCCCGACAGCCCTAAACCCTAGACCTCAAAACCCTAAATCCTGTCTCCTAAAGTTCTCCAAGCTAAATCCCAACCCTCGTGAAACCGCAGATTCGACACCCTAAACCTCAACAACCCGATTCGAAATCTCGCATCACGAGACCTGAAGACTCTGCGTCCTGAACCCGTATAGAACTCCTCCTGACCCCCCAAGGAACCCCTGCAGGAACCTCTAAAGACTCCTTAAAAGAAGCTTTGTAGATCCCGTAAAGGAGCCCTTATGGATCCCTTAAAGGAAGCCTTCAAAGTACCTTCAAGGAACCCCTTCAAAGGAACCCTCTGACAGGGTCTCTCCAAGAAGCCACCGGGGATGGAGAAGCTCAGACCCCGCCTGGGGCACCCAAAGACTCCAATATCCCTTCATCAGGGAGTATACCTTAGAAGCTGCCCCCACCCTGTAATAGTGACTATAAGGATTATATAGGATTATATTAGGGCCCCATTATATTCCTATTATACCACTATTACAGGGTGGGGGCAGCTTCTAAAGTATACCTTAAATGAGAGTAGGATCCCTAATATGATTTACGGCATATCCCTCAATCCCCTTATAGATCCCTTTCAGGAACCCTTTACGGAACCCTAAGGTATACGGATATTGGAGTCCTCAGGCAGATCTGGAGCTCATGGTGGCGGGACGTTAGGGCTTGGACTCTCGCATCAGCCGCTTCAGGGCTTAATGGTTAGTTTGGGTACTGCCCCCAGACAGTAATAGTCTATAATAAGGCTACTATTAAGGGCCTACTATATCTATATTATGAAAATATCCAACTGTTACTGAGTGGGGGCAGTACCCGAAGTTTAGTGTTTTAGGTTTAGGGTTTGGGTCCTTTTCTAGTATAGTAGAGGCCAGAGACTTGGAACATGGCTTCAGGAGGATTCGTGCCGGGATCCCCTATGATGTACCTTAAGGGCATGAGGAGAATGATGTTCCAACTGTCTGGCTTCTACGACAGATACTTCGTACCAGTGCGATCCTTCACGCAGGGTTTGGTGTATGGGCTTTACAAGGCCTTGAAGACCTCTACATCACCTCGGGGGACCTACAGTAGAAGCCCAAAAGTTGGAAACAGAATAGCCTCAATCCGTCAGAGTCATATACAGGGAATCCCAGCACTAATTGTCCTTACTCCGGTTTCCAACTTTTTTGGGGTTTACTTGAGACTGATCTTTAAGGGTACTGAGGAGGGCTCAGTGGTGGCTTATGTTTCAGGAGGACGGTGATTAAAGCTTAGCAGAGGTTGTACCCAAAACAATTCTAGTATCATATACCCCTAAACCCAATTCTAACTATTAAGGCCCTTATATTATTGGGCTTTTGATCTCGGGTTCGGGCGACAAGGTTTGGGGGTTTGGGGGTTTGGGGGTTCGCGGTGGGGTTTCTAGTTTACGGGTCGAGGCTTGGGGGCTGCAAGGTGCTTACCCAGAGACTCCAAAACCCCTTAATTAAGGAATATACCTTAAGTCATATAAGGGATCATCTCATAATTTAAGGTATATTCCTTAATTAAGGGGTTTTGGAGTCTCTGGGTACCATTCGATGCCTCAGGGTGTTTCGGTGAACAGGCGCGAGGTTGGAGATTCAACAATCAGCATGGGGAGAAGAATCACACGTGACCACGGAAACTGAATTCAACACCAACGCCACTCATCGTCGCAATCATCATCAAGCTACTTTGTTAAAGACAACAGTGAGTACATACTAGAATTAGAGTAAGCCTTGAAATTCAACCCTATGACCTCACATAAAGCCCTTTAAACAAACCCTTTCGAAATCTCTGTACGATCCCAGCGGCAGCACCGTCGGAAGATCCTCCCGATAGCGCATCACCACGTTCTCGAAACAGACGCTTCCCTCGCGTTGTTCAAGGCTTCCCCGTGCTATCGGCCTTACGCAGAGACTCCAATATACCTAAATTAACGAATAGCTAGGGTTCCTTTAACGGATCTATGGGGTTTAAGGTTTAGGGGGTTCTAACACACAGTAGATTACAGTAGGATCCCGATGATGATTCCAGGTATATGCCTCTTTTAGGGATATTGGCGGGTAAGTAGGGCTTGGGACGGCGGATTCCTAGAAGCTCTCCCAAAGGCTCTGGTGGGTACTACAAGAGTTCCTTTAAGGGTTCCTCGAAGGATTCCTGTGGCAGTTCTTTAAGGCCTCTGCAACGTCATCATCCAGAGTAGGGCTTTGGGTTCGGGGTTGTAGATTTCAGGGCGCAAAAATCTTCGGAATCGTTACCTCTCGCAAAGCCTGAAGCCCTTAAGAACCTGCAATACCTTCATAAAACCCTGCGGGAGCCCAAGAGGGAGTTTCCGAAAATAGGCGACCCTAATATAGTACCCTAAATAGTAGGATCCTTATTGTAAGGACCCAAAATAAGGTACCCCCAATTTTCGGGAACTCCCAACAAGCAAAGAGAGCCCGAACCGCGCCTCTACTGAGGGAACGGACTCTGCGGTGTCCAGCGAACCCTCGTCCTGCGGGTTTACATTGGAGTGCTTCCTTCTTGATATCACATAAACTCCAGTCAATTATGGACTTGTTTGATTACTCTTTATACTCAGTTGTTGAAAATGAGTAGTGTTAGAGCACTACAGCAGTAGTAGTAGTAGTAGTAGTAGTAGAAGCAGTAGTAGTAGTAGTAGTAGTAGTAGTAGTAGTAGCAGTAGTAGAAGTAGTCGCCGTCGTCCTCGTAGTGGTAGTGGCAGTAGTGGCAGTAGTGGCAGTAGTGGCAGTAGTGGCAGTAGTGGCAGTAGTGGTAGTGGTAGTGGTAGTGGTAGTGGTAGTAGTAGTAGTAGTAGTAGTAGTAGTAGTAGTAGCAGTAGCAGTAGCAGTAGCAGTAGCAGTAGCAGTAGCAGTAGCAGTAGCAGTAGCAGTAGCAGTTGCAGTAGCAGTAGCAGTAGAAGTAGCAGTAGCAGTAGCAGTAGTGGTAGTGGTAGTGGTAGTGGTAGTAGTAGTAGTAGTAGCAGCAGTAGAAGAAGCAGTAGCAGAAGCAGTAGCACTGGCACTGGTTCTGGTTCTGGTACTTCTACGGCTACTACTAGTACTAGTTCTGGTACTGCACTGGTAGTACTGATTGGTAGTACATGTAGTACTAGTGTTACCAGTAGAACCGGTAGAACCAGTCGTACTAGTGTTACCAAGACTAGTAGTACTAGCAGTAGCAGTAGCAGTAGCAGTAGTAGCAGCAGTAGTAGAGGTCATTCGATAATTTGCGTGGCCGTATGGTTCAGGTCGTCGGTATTTCGGCTTCAAGCCTCCAGCTCTGAGTAGGTCGTGAGCCGCTCAACAGCCACCAGGCACTGCCTCAGGGCAGGGTATACATGGGGTATGGCGTGTGGCTTCGGGACTCCTGAACTCATCATGAACGTCGCATTGTCTTCATGATCGTCATCCTCATCATTAAGGCATGTACCGCACCAAACGCTGGTGAGTTTCTGAATCTCTGCTCCTACAGGCCAGCCCTATGGTGAATCGCCGACGTCATGAAGTGGTGTGCCCTCCCTGGGGGTACGGGTGCAACCAAACGTCGCAGCATGGCGTTAATCCAAGACGAGGCTTGTTGAGCCTCCACTACATTGGCACCACATACGGGTGGCCCCGGCCGGCAATGTAAGCCGTTGCTGATTGCACACACGTGGCGATCCGACAACACCGGAAACCTGAATGATTTCAGGATCCGATGCCACCCAACGACACAGAAACCAATGAAACAGAAGCAGGTGTCATCGACATCATCCCAAACGCAATTCAAGCCTGAACCCCCAACCCCAATATAATCTGAGTTCGGAAGCAGCAGTCATCCTCAGACCCGTGAACCACACAGCAATCCGCCCAAAGCCAGGCCTTACCTGCAGAGCAGCAAGGTCTCAAACCCTGACTGGCGTGTCCTCGTGTGCTGAAGCCCCAAACACTGAACTCTAATTACACTTCAGAAGGAAGCCACCCTGGGCCAGAAATGCTGCTTCAGTGCTCCGTGCTGGTGAGGTTGTTGAGAATGCCTTAGTGCGTGGGCCGGGAGTTCAGGCATAGGGTTGAGGGCTTTGCTGGGGAGTAGTTTCAGGAAATCCCCAACGGTATCTAATGATAGTTACATTTACAAGGCCATAAAGGAAATTTCATTGGGTCTCAAAATACTTCCCAGTTTAAGAGGGTGTTTAAAGCCAATCTTTCTCAAGTGCGTACTAGGATAGGCTTCCAGGGTTCGTGATATACTACGCTTAAGGACATAGTAGCATGAATACATGCACAGAACAGCCAAATCACCATGCATAAGACGATAGTACTGAAAAGAGCGAGATTGCTACTGATACCACTAACACGACTTGTGAATAAATACATCGAGAGCAATACATTTTACAATCAAGTCGTAAACTCCCAAACATCGGAGCCTGAGTAGACATATTCAGAAAATTGGGGCCTGGGTGATGAACGGCATCTTGTATGTACTGACTGGAATGACAACCCTACTTACAGCGCTGCCATCCATACTGAACTACCCGACCTAATCCTCCAAGAACACCGGGCATAGGCTTAGGCGAAGCTCGACTGGCCTGACCGCTGAAGTCTAAACCTGAACCTAAACTCCCAGACTCTGACCATTTTCGGCGGACGAACCATACCCCAACTTCAGCCCCAAAGCCCGAAACACGAACCCCAAAGAGTGCTTCCGAATCACTTTCGAGGGCATTGCTCAGCTGCTGCGCATAACGCAGGGCCACGCCGGCGGCGGGGCCTAGAACCGGGGACACAAGTTCTGGTTTCAATTGAGCAGTGAGGGTAAGGGCTTACGCCATGATTCCAGGGCGGCTTCGAGGCTTTGGGATTTGGGGATGCATGGAGCTGAGAATGGCACATCCCGTACTTCGAAAGAGCGGTCGTAAGTTGCATTCCACGGTTCGGCCATTGCTACCACAAACATTGCTTGTCAGTCATGCTGGCGGTGCAGCAGTAGTCGTGGTCGTCGTCGCGGTTGTGGCAGTAGGACAGCAGCAGCAGCAGCCGCTGCAGTAGCAGCGGCAGTAGCAGAAACAGTACTGGCAGCAGTGGTGGTAGTCGTAGTAGTGGTCGCCGTCGTTTTCGTAATGGTGGTGGTGGTGGTCGCCGTAGTCGTACTAGTACTAGTACGAGTACTAGTACTAGTACTAGCACCAGCACTAGCAAGCACTAGCACGACCACTACCACTAGCACGTCCTAGTGCTACTAGCACTAGCACTAGCCCCAGCGCTTTTGCAGTGGCAGTAGTAGTAGTAGTAGTAGTGGTACACTACTACTACTTCTACTACTACTACTACCACGACTACTAGTAGCAGTGCTAGTGCGAGTGGTAGTAGCGGGTGGTGGTAAAGGAGCCCAAGAGCCTGAGATGGAGCGGCCCAGTGGGCCGAGGTAGCTGTGGAGGACCACCTTCCAGGGCTCAGGGACTGGGGTTTAGGGTTTGGGGATTTGGGAAAGGAAGGGGTCTATAAGGGTTACTATAAGGGATCTAGGGGTTTAGGGTTTAGGGGTTTAGGGTTTAGGGTTTAGGGGTTTAGGGTTTGGGGATTTGAGGTTTAGGGGTCTAGGGTTTTGGGTTCAGGGATTATTGGTTAGGGTTTAGGTATTGGGGTTTAGTGCTTAATCATTAGGATGAGAGTTAGGGATGAGTATGAGGGTTTACGGTCTTCGGCGTTCACACTACGGAACAGGGTTCAGAGTTCTGGGGCTTGGCGTTTCCAGGGCTTTGGGCTTTCACTTCAGTCTTTAGGGTTGTAGGGCTTAGGGCGTGGAGTTTAGGCTCTAGCTTAATTACACGCGTTTGAAACTTCAGGGTTTGGGTCTGTAGGGTCGGGGTCTGAGGGTTCGGGTTCAGGGTCTTAGGGCAGCGATACAGCAGCATTCGGATGTCAGCGACAGGGGTTGCAGGAGGGAAAGATAAAACGATTCAGGACACAGGCCGCTTGCAAAATGGAACGAATGTGTGCGAGGGATGGGGCACTCACACTCGAACATCGGCCAAAACCAGTCTTATTTCCGGGCCACTCCACACAACAAGCGGCTAAAGTCCGGGGATCCCAACAAGCAAACGAAGTCTGAATTCCTTGCAGAAGCGCTCAGAAGCTCCAGTTGACCCCTGGAAAGGCAGTACCCTAAACCCTAAACCCTTAGCCCATGAAATCTCACACGAGTTTGCGTGGGCTTCGAAAGCTGCAACGCGCCACAACTCCCTGCTGGATGCCAGCACCGAAGAACCCCTCCGACGATTCTTCCCACTTCCGCCACTTTCACAACTTGAACCCAAGCCTAAAGTGCCTTACACCTTCAATCCTAAATTTAAGTCCATGATCCCAAAAGCCG
This sequence comes from Symbiodinium sp. CCMP2592, assembly GCA_905221615.1. Taxonomy (NCBI): domain Eukaryota; class Dinophyceae; order Suessiales; family Symbiodiniaceae; genus Symbiodinium; species Symbiodinium sp. CCMP2592. The sequence goes on along the minus strand of CAJNDT010000835.1, from coordinate 350,947 downwards.
AAAAACGCTAAACCCTTTTGAACCCTAACCATCCTACACGCAAGTGATCCTCTTCCGAATGCTTCCTCAGGTCGGAGCACCAGGAGTGCCACCATCGACGAAATGCCAGCTCCCAACATTTTCCTGGAGGCTTTTAGCCGAGGCGCGTGAGGGCTTAGCACAGACTTGCGACATGCTGCCAGAAATATGTACACACACACACGCACTCACGAATAGGGAAAGAGACATACAGGTGTTGGTGTGTGTGTGTATGTGTTTGGCATGTATATGTAGGTCTGTATGTCTGTATGCCTGTATGTCTGTATGTATGTGTGCATGCGTATGTCTTTTCTGGAAGGTATGTCGATATGCTTCTCTCTCTCTGCCGTGCCATCATCAAGAGTCTCGCAATGCAAGGGCACGATGTCGATATGCTTGTATGTCTGTATTTGTGTATTTTTGTATGAATGCATGAATGAATGTATGTATGTAAGCATGTATGTGAGAAAGTGTCTCTGCTGCTGTGTTGATTTGCACGAGTGAAGTCACGCCTGTAGGTGTGCATGTATCTGTATACATATGTATGTAGGCATGGGTGCATGTATGTACATTATATGTATGTATACACGCACGTATGTGTGTACCCGTGCATGTATGGATGCGGCTATGGCGTTTGGTACTCATACAGGCATCTATAAATCTATGTGTATATACATATACAATCATAGAAAGGTGTGTATATATATATATATATATATACAAATATACGCATATATATATATATATATATGTGTGTGTGTGTGTGTGTGTGTGTGTGTGGATGTGTGTCTGGGTGTCTGTGTCTCTGTTGTGTGTGTCGTGTCTGTGTCTGTGTGTCTGTGTGTCTGTGTGCCAGTGTGTCTGTGTGTCTGTGTGTCTGTGTGCCTGTGTGTCTGTGTGTCTGTGTGTCTGTGTGTCTGTGCGTCTGTGTGTCTGTGTGTCCGTGTGTCTGTGTGTCTGTGTGTCTGTGTGTCTGTGTCTGTGTTCGCCAGTGTCCGTATGCATGTATGTGCGTATGTATGCACGAATGTATATGTGTTTTATCAGTGTCTCTCTACTCACGCCGGCACATGCGTGAATGAATGTATGGATGGATGGATGGAGGGATGGATGGAGTAAATGCACACCTACAAATGCACGCAAATGCGTGTTCTTAACTGGTGGGCTCTGGTCTAAACTGCCGGCCACCAAGTCTAGAAGACAATAGGAGGAGGGTCGAGCTGATCTCTTTTCCTAAACCCTGAAGCCCTAACCAAATTCCTCAGCCCCTAAACCCCCCAGACTCCCAAACCCCAATGTACCCATATAGTAACCCTCATAGGTCCCTTGACTACCATAACCTACGAAAACCTACTTTTTTGTAGGGTCCCTAGAAATTCCATATTAGGGTTTATAATAAGAACCTACAAAAAAGTAGGGTTTGGTAGTTTAAGGTAGGGGATCCCTTCCAAAAAAAAACCCAAAACCCTTCAGCCGAGGAGTCAGGCGGAAGCCAAGCCATCGCTGGCAGCCCTGCAGTGTGAGATCCTCGAGACACGACGCTCCAAAGCGTTTTGATGGGGGTGTTAGAGGGGCGTCCTAAGATCTTCAAGGCATCTCCATAACGGCTTAGTATTTAGGTTGCAGGATACAAGAAATCAGGATGCAAAAAATGTTAGAAGGGTTTATTGTACCACAAGATAACTGACAGGCCAGGATTTCAGCACTCACAACTAGACGTGTTGGACAAGCGAAGATCCGGGAACGAGTGCAAAAACTCAACAGACGTCAATGCGGTCATCGGCACCTCAATCATCAACGCTAGATCCTGAATTCACCCTGACGAATTTGGTCTGAACCCAAACAAAATAGGAGCCTTAAAAATGTAGAATAGGGATCAGACTAGAATCATAACAGGGTACTTATTGACGCCCCTATATATCCTCAGGGGGCTTGGGATCTGGAAGACTGCAGTCTAGAAGCCAGGCGGACACTCCGAGATATCCTCGCGGCATTCCGGCCGCTGAAGTACTGCTGCTTCCTTGGGGCACGTAGATACACCGACATGGCTCGAATGAGTAATGTAGACCCTTTTAAAAAGTTTTGAAACGCAGAAGCCGATTCAAACCCCATGTGACATAGGCAGATTGATAAATCGCGGGTTTGCATCATGGAACAGACACGTAAGGCAATGTAAACCTTACAGCATATGCAAGAGCATAGTGCCAGTAATCACACCCACAGCAATCAGGCGAATAAGAGGACTGCGATTGACAGTAAAAAAACCTGTCAGAGGTACAGTAAAGTTCGGTTCCAAGCTTGACGTTGAAGAAGCAAGGCTGCCAAAACGTTTTCGGAATTTTTATGCAAAAGAAATCAAGAAAAGCTCTTTCTCGAAAGCATCCTAGAATCTCGTAAGCGCGGATGGTCGCCACTCCAGCAATAGCTTCGTCAACACCTGGCTGAACGCGGTACCCTCAGCCCTGGATCCCTGTCACCCCGGAAGCTTACGCCCCAACTCCGATGTCGAAGCAAACTAGAAGTTGTGCTTCAAGCTATTTTGCCTCAAAAACGAGATTCTCATACTGAGTGGATCACTGAGAGGGCCATCAATTTTGAAGATCCGATTTAAGGCTTCTGGGGTTTATGGGTTGAGGGTGCTAGTAACTATACTTCTCACTTATAACCGATATTAGGGGACTTACAACCCCACTTATAACTACCCATAAACCTCCAAGCAAGCCGGAAGACCGGCTGAGAAGCTTAGGGGTTCCCACAAACACTCCACCCTGAAACCCAAAACCCTAAACTGCCAGCTGAAGCCCTGAGACGTCCGGGTCCCTGAGGTCGTCTTCAGCTTTTTACATGAAGGGCTTGTTACAGGTAGAAGCCAGAAAGTTGGAATATCATTATCGTAACCCCTTTAAGGTAAATTATAGGGGATCCTACCATTAATCCATATTCCAACTTTCTGGAGTTCCCTTTACGTCGCTAGGACCGGATCGGAGCTTGAGGAGCCAAACGTCTTTTGGTTGAGGGTGGCGGAAGAGCAAAGAAGGGAACCGACTGCTTTGGGCCCAACGTGGCGCAAACGACAATCTAAACCCCTACAGCATCTACCCAGAGACTCCGATATCCCTCAATTAAGGAATATACCGTAAATTATAGTAGGATCCTTAATATGATTTAAGGTATATTCCGTAATTAAGGGATATGGGAGTCTCTGGGTAGACCCCCCGAACGAGGCCTAAGCACAGAGTCCAATCCCATACATCCGGAACTGCAAGCCGCCACAGACGCGGTGTAAAGCCCCGTGCGAGGTGGCTTTTGTTGGATCTACCAGCTTGCGGCTCAAAAGCTCCAAGATCTGAAGTGTCGGAGTTGTGGCTTTTTTGTTTCTGCCAGTGGCCGTGAACACAGTGGTTGCTGCTGCTACGGCCGAAATCCGCCATGGCCTTGCTAGGCTCTAGCACCAGAGGCTGAATTGGTTCAGGCTTTAAGTGTAGAAATCATCTGCATGAAGACACTGGGAGGGCGGGATTGGGTTGTCGGGCATCTGGACGAGGTGCTCGGGCCCGAAAACGTGAGCCGGCTAGGAGTTACTTTCACGTCATGCCTGCCTTGGTAGATGGGGCTGTACGACTTGCTGGCCATGCGCTGAATCTCCCGGCCACTCTTCCTGCTTTCGAAGGATCGGGGCACGAAGCCTAGAAACACCGTTGAAGACGATCGACGATGGCATTCGAGACGCATGTCTGGACTGCTGGCTCACCACTGCTTCCAGTTAGTACACAACAACCACCACCACCACGACCTCTAGTTACCACCATCACCACCACCACCAGCAGCAGCACAACAGCAACAACAACAACAACAACCACAACCACACTGCTGCTCCAGACCGTACGTGCCTGTAGATCTTCTGAATCCAAAAGTAGGCCATCAGCGACGGAATCACCACCACGAAGATCAGAGGCACCACGAAGAGCACCACAAGAAAGCTCGCGAGCATGTCGAACCTGCCCAGAGACGATGGATTAGGCTTTCGGCGGTTACACTCGGATAGTCCAGGCGAGGCATGTGTTTCGAGGTCTGTTGAGATTCGGGTTTAGGGCCTTTGGGGCCTTTGGGGCTTGGGTGGAAGCCCCTCAATAAAGGATGCCGGCTTTACAAACTCATAGCCGGCTAGTCATCTAAAGCATACCTCGTGTTCGGCCAGCCACAGACACACATGCCTTGGCCCTGACCCTCAAAGCCCCCGAAGTCAGGTTTTGGAGATCCATAGCCCACTCTGGATAGGAAATGCTGCCAGGATGCAAGGCACGCAGCAGCGCCGTGACATTGTTCTGGAGGTCGGTGTCGACTTTCTGCAAGTCTGAAGAGAAGCCTTCCAGCACTCTTGCAATCTGCGCACGAGGTTAATGTCGAATGGAAGCAGCACCGTACAGCAGGCACGTGGCAATCAAAGAAGGCGCTGTTAGGCTTGAGGCTTCAGTTAGGGGCTGCTGTTTGAAGGAGTGTGGTTCTCTGTGTGTTGGGTGGACAAATGGCCGGAGAAGCAGTCGGACCTCAGACGTTTCCCTAGTGGGAAGGCAAGACAATGTATGCGAGGTGAAGATTTTACTTGGGGGGTTGATGAGCACTTAGCTTGCAGAACTGACAGTCCATCTGAAAGATTGATCCTAGTTGGCTTAAACCTCATAAGGTAGCTGCTTACCAAGTCCCCCGACCCTCCAGGTAGGGTTGGAGACTGCAAGAACACATCCATGAAGTGCTGGCAAGAGCTCAACCTGGTCCAAAATCAAACCTTCCAAATCGACGGGCGGCGATTCACGACACGGCCCGTCGGCGTCGTGTCATGCCAGGACATGGGAGATCGGATCACTGCCCAAAGAGCACGTTGATGCATGCTTCCTCGGCTTGCGCAGACCCAAACCTGAACGAGCTTCAGACTGCTCGAGGCGTATAACATCATCCTCCACACAAGTCTGACACACATACTGTACACAAACTCCACATGCATCTGCGCGTCCAATCGCGTCCACTCATTTGTCTACGCAGCTCAGGTCTACGTATGATATGTTCAGTTTTGTTGGCGTCAAGGTATATGCACAAATCAAAGTCTGCCTGAATGCAGATCTTAGGCAGATGCACTGATCCACGTTCTCTGCTCCCCCGGAATGTGGGACAGTTCACATCTCTTGCAGGGCATCCCACGACACTCAACAGCCCTGCCCCCTAAACTCGCACCTCTGGGAGATTGCGATGGTCAGGTTTCGGCTTCAGGTCTTGGCCTAGTGACCTTGTGCATGTATGTAATAATAATAATGATAATTAATAGTATTAATGATAATAATAATAATAATGATAATAATAGTAATAATAGTAATAATAGTATGGCCTGGAATCCAAAAACCTCACGGATCTAAGGTCCGAGATTTACGCCTGCGCGCGAACACCGGTAGACATGAATCACAAGCAGGCAGGGTGTCTGGAGAGCTTGAGCGAGCTGTACTGGAACACCAGCAGCCTGAGTCGTAGCAATCCTTCCGACACTGATGCCGAAAGGTAACCAAAAGTCCGACAACAGCAGCAACAAAAACAACAACAAGCAGCACAAACAACACCATCAGCAGCAGCGGCAGCGGCGGCGGCGGCGGCAGTGACAACATAATCGTCACCTGCGTCAATGGCATCACGAGCATCACGACCGTCATCACCATCATCACCGTCATCACCGTCATCACCGTCATCACCATCAGCAGCAGCACCAGCAACACCATCATCCTGCTCACCATCATCCTGCTATGCTTCTTCCTGCTATCCGACCAAGACAGAAACCCAACATGGTATGGGTATCATATCACTAAACCTAGAAGTTAGATTTACAAGAGAATCGGACATTTGTCATGAGAGCCTCGGGGTTCATGGCACTTCCAGGCCATGTACCAGCGCACTTCTCCGAGTGGCCTGATGGCCGTGAACGCGACGATCGCAAACGAGATGAGTGCGTACACCTGGCGTGGGCATCATGCCAAAAACAGATACCATAGGTCGGACTTCCGATGGGCGATTCCAAGTCGAGGGTTCAAGCTGCAGGGTTCCTTTCACAATCATTCGCCAGGCTCCAGGCTTGCTCACGGTTTGGGCTTGGACTTGCCGCGACTCCAAACACACACATCATCTCCACCGCAAGACCTAAGCCAACACCTCCCAAGCGTGAAGGGAGGGTGTCAGTAATGTGGTAATGATCCCCAATAAATGCCTATAATCTTCACGAAGAACAGAAGGAAGCTCACTGTAAGGGCCCCGAGAGAAAGGACTGCCAATCCAAAGAGACATCTTACACATCCCTTGCACAAGCAATAAAACATCTGGTTTAGGGCTTCGGGTTTTTGTAATTAAAACCGCAGGAGTTTCGGGATCCCACAAGTGCAGACGGCCCGCCACCAGTGCATCCGCGGTCCCCAGCTTGTCGCTTAATTCCGGCCAGTGCCCGATCCAGAGTGCAGAGCACAGGTATCCTGCTCTAGGATCAAGGTATGCTGTTCTTTTGGTTCAGGGTTTAGGATTAAGGCGTCCTAGTCTAGGGGTGAACAGCGCTCTTAAGCAGCAGGGTTTGGAGGTCTGGTTGAAGCTTTCTTTGGTTTGAGGCTTGGGGATCTTGCATGTCATGTGCCCGTGGGGGCTTAAGGTGTTCTGACCAGAACTGGGGCCCATGTGCTTATGGCAAGTGCTGCGCTGCTATTCATGCTGGCCGAAACACAGTGTCGGCGGCACTCCAAGATAAATCGTAGAACTTCTGCCAAGAGTTAATAGGCGTTCATTGCTCCATTCTTCTTGCTAGACTGCAGTTGGCGGTTGACTTGGCATGCAGAGCACCAAATAACCGCAACCCGAGTTCAGCGTCTCGCTGTTATGTTGGAATGGGTTTCAAGGCTCAGGGTTTGCGGGCTTTAAGGTTCAGGAAGGTTTGGGTCATATAAGAACCCCGACCACACTTGGACGAGGTTTGAAAACCCCAGTGGGCCTGCGGTGCTGACGAAGTTGGTGGCAATCCTCGCAAACGTTGGCACGCATCTAACAACTCACAAGCCCTAAGCCCTAGTGCTCCGCCTCCTCGGCCCAACAGGTCCCTCCATGAAGCCCAAGCGAATATAGATTTAAACGCTTCGGCCCGGAATCATCTAAGCCAAAACACTTCAGCCCGGAGCCCCGCCCCACACAACCCAAAATCCTCACAAGCGCAAAAAAACCAAACCCTATACCCTAACCCTAAACCCAAAAATCAAACCCCGAAGCCCTTAACAGCAAAAGCAACCCAGGAACCCAAAAACCCAAAAAGCTTACTTTGGCTTTGGTTTAGAGTCTGGGCTGGCTTTTCCGGTATGTCTTCAGCTTTGAGCGTGTATTTTAGAGTTTAGGGTTTAGGGTTTAGGGTTCAGAGTTTAGGGTTTAGGGTTTAGGGTTTAAATACAAACGGAAATCAACTCCATTAGAACCACACTTCTTTCTTAATCTTATGAGAACTCTGGGTGGGTGGCTAAGCTTCAGCTCAGGCACACCACCCAGACGCCCCAACCCATGGCTTTCACGAAAGCGCACCAAACGCGGACACTGAGGGCGCCTACAGAAAGACTGGTGGGAATCTGAGGGCACTTAGGATTCAGTTTGGGGTTCCCCAAGCCCTAGACCCTACTTCGGGTTTAGGTTAGGGTTTCGTGGGGGTGGTACTAGGGTTTAATCTGGCTTTTGAATGGCTTTGGAATGTCCGCCGGACGGCGGAGAATTGGGCGGTTTCAGGGTTTTCGAGTCCATGTCAAAGGGAAGTCTCGAAGTATGCAGTTCCAGCCGTTGCTCTCTGCAGCCATTTATGCTTTGTTGAAGAGGGGCTCCTGGTACCCTAATCCTAAACTTCCACGCTCTCAAACCTAAGCGATGTGTCTGAACCCTGGTTGCAGTTCCCAGGCTCAAAAACCCAAATGTGCTCGGATTCTAAAAAATACAAACCTAACAAAAGCAAATGTCATCTACTCAGCTACCAAGAAACTCTGTCACTGGCCAACCATGCCCTGGAGAACCGCTACAAAGCTCGTGAAACCCTGACAAACCCCTAAAACTTTTCCACACGCTAGAACACCCTAGTGCAGCTCTTGTTGCCCCCAATGGAGCCCTGTGAAACTTCCAAATTCAGCTTCCGCGATGAGGGGATTCGGCGTTGGGAGTTGAACAACTTTATGCAACTTTGTAGAACTTTACAAGGATGTCAGAATGGCTGTTCAGGGTCCGACCTGTTTTTGCTTTAAGGCTTGAGGCGTAGGATTTAAGCTTGGGGTTTGGGGTTCAGGGTTTACTATTGGCTTATTGCCTTATGCCTGCACCAACATCTTGCTGCGTCTGTGTATCGACATGGGTAGTTCGCTAAATTAGGGTTCCTTGCTAGGTCCCGAAGATACTACGGCACCCTCATACAATGCTACCCTCAAAGGGACCCTAATTTAGAGAACTACCCACAAATAATCTGATGCCTTTGTCAAATCTCGGCCGGCAATGCGTGATCTGTCGATCTATGCTTTTCTGTCGATCTATTCTTTCATGGCCAAACAGGCTTGTAACGAAAACACTATATAATCCCTGTCGGTGTTCTCAGCTTGACCGGAGTGCAGGCACCTAAATGCCTGAAGCCCAAACCCTGAATCAGAAAACCCTAAACCCCTAAGCCCTAAACTCCTAAACCCCCCAAACCACCCTAAACCCTAAACTCTGAACCCTAAACCCTAAACCCTAAACCCTGAATTTTTATATAATCTGAGATTTTCAGCCTTCTTCCACCTCTTCGGCTCGCTCTTCGGTGTCTGCGGTCTCCTGGCTCCGCAGGCTTTGCGCTTTTCAGGTTTCGGGGTTAGGCCGATGGGTTGAGGCTCCACTTTCTAGGTTCAGAGGTTGGGATTTAGGGTTTAGGCGCCACTTTTCAGGTTCAGGGGTTAGGATTTAGGGTTTAGGCTCTCGCAACTCGGAGGCAAATAGACGAGGCAGGATTTCAGGTCTCAGGGGCCTTCCAGAGGCTTCGGCAAGTTCGGATGATTCCGCTCTAAGCTGTCCCTGCAGGTTCTCTGGCATTTGCGAGCTTTCTTCATTCGTTGCGGCTAGATGGAGTCTTGCTGGACATGATAATGAGCAAATAGTTGTTCAGGATTGAGGCTTCCACATTGCCGTCGCAGCCGTTTCCCTAGAACACTAGAACACCGAAGGTGAATGCAAGCGCATATCCCTGAACCCTGAAACCCGAACCCTAACCCAAAGCCCTGTTTCTGGGGCAGAGCAATAGCCAACTCGCGCGACCGATCTGCGTTCTATCCACCAAGCCCCTGCAAAGCTAACGCAGGAGCCTTAGTAAGTGTACTATAATTATAACGTACAAGGAACCCCCAAAACCCTATTCAACCATTATGGCCCCTATATTACAGTACGTTTACAGATGCCTTGTAGTAGCCCTTATAGACCCCGTTTAAAGGAACCTTCTTCTAATTATTAACTTAGTTGTTGAGTTCCTAAGCCCCAAGACGTTTACACTTTCAGTTTTATAGTGGGTAATCTAATCCCAAAAAGTGTAAAGTGTATCCACTCAGCTACTAGGTCAAGGCCCCCTGCAAAGCTGGCTCTAGCGCCTCTCCGTCCATCGAGCTCACGCGACTCATCCTCCGGGTTTGCTGTTTCGGCGCGGTCCCCAGGATTTTCGCTTAGTATAGGGGCCTGAATATTTAGAATAGGGTTCCTTTAGAAGGTTCTATACGGGCTACTACAAGGGATCTATAAGGGATTTTCGCTTTGCTGTCTGGTTCTCAGTAGGGGATGGGGGAATGGATTACTCGCGCAAAGCAGGCAAGGCGGGTTTACGCTCTCACGACTCGGACATGCCAGGCGAGGTTCTCGGTGCGGGTCAGCAAGGCGTTTTAGGGTTTCGGGTTGAGGGTTGTTCGTGTCTCTGGGTGCCGGTGTCTGTTTGTATGTCTGCATGTTTGTATGTTTGTATGTTTGTATGCTTGTATGTTTGTATGTTTGTATGTTTGTATGTCTGTTGTTTGTGTGTGTGTGTGTGTGACTGCTTGCTTTTGTGGGCCCCCGCCAATGGCCTGCGATGCGCCTCGTACTCAGCCGGGTCGGGAGGTGCACTGGTGCCTCGAGGCCGGGCTTGCGGAGGTTTTAGGGTCTCCAGTGTTGGGCTTTGGGTTGTTGATGCAGGGCGTCAGGACGCAAGAATGTAGCCTTCGAATTCTTTCAGCGATTTACGTCTTCAAGGGTGGAGGGTGAGTCGAGTCGAGCCCCAGCCCGAAGGCCTGAAATCCACGTCCGCAACCTCCTTGTCGCAAACAGCACAAACTAATCACTAAACCTCCTAAACCCTAAACCCTACTCTACTCCTAAACCCTAAACCATAAACCCCTCAAACCCTGAACCCTAAACCCTAAAACCCCTATTCCCCTTTTGAAGCACGGACTTGGTACCCCTATCTCCCTAAACCCCAAACCCTAAACCTCGGAGAGGACCAAGGGCCCACTTAGACCTCGCAGGTAGCTGCACCAGCCCGGAGCCCCAAAAGCCAGACTCGGGTCTCTTGTTAAGGGGCTTAATCAAAGCTACTACAACAGGGAACTTATTTAAGGAACTTAATTTAAGCTATTATAATAGAGAACTTATTTCAGGAACTGAATTTAAGCTATTATAATAGAGAACTTATTTAAGGAACTGAATTTAAGCTACTATAATAGGGAACTACTTACAGTAGATAATGAAGTTTCCTTACTATGGTAACTTAGATTAAAATTAACAAAAACCCAGCAAAGCAAGGTCAAAGCCCAAAGACCGACAGACACCGAGAGGACCCCCGAAAGCAAAACTCAAAGGCACGAAGACACCAAAAACCCGCAGGCCCCGATTTTTAGGGTTCAGGGGGTTTTGTTTGCAGGGTTTCAGTTTCGGATATTTTTGTAGGGCTTCAAAGCCGCCGAGTCACTTCTCGTAAAGCTTTTGCTGGACAGCTGGTTTCCCGCACCCTTCCGCTCCAGCGGAGGCCCCAAGGCCTGGCGAGGGGCTGGGTTCCTTTAAGGGTCCCTTTAAAAGGATCTATAGGGATTCTATAAGGGTATAGGGTTTAGGTGATTACTTGGAGGTTCATGGGTAGTTGTAAGTTGGGTTATAAGTCCCCTAATATGGGTCATAAGTGTAATTGCCCTACTTATAACCCTACTTATAACTACCCATGAACCTCCAAGTAAGCCCCTGTTGCTAACAGTATCTTTTGTCGTTCTTGTTGTCTTTGAATGACATCATGCTTACAAATCGTTGTAGCGCAGGGTGCCTAGGGCTTCGGGGTCAGGGCCCCAACATGCAGGGTGCATTGGCTGGCTGCAGGGATTGGATTGTGTTGAGTTCTGGTGAACTATTCAAGCCCCTATACCCTAAATCCTAAACCTCTAAACCCTATAGCAGAGCCTCCCGACACTCAAAAACCCATGTCTGCACCTCGCCATGAGGCAGCGATCGGGCACGATCGAGGGTGGGCGGCCCCGCCTCCGCGAGACCTTTCAAAAAAAGCGAGCACGGCCCGGGGATAGGTGGCCACGAAGGTGTGATCAGATCTATATTTCCTTAACTTAGCTTTTCCCGGTTAAGGGCTCGGGTAGAAGGCCTTGGCTCAGCTTCGCGATCTGGGATGCCAGAAAGGCATCCAACTAATTCGTTCTTGGACGGTTTAGGCTTTTAGGGTTCATGTTTAGGATTTAAGGCTTTAGGGTTCATGTTGAGACTGTCACAACGAGGTCAGAGGTATGGGCTTTCGTGTGATCCTCGGGCTCTCAAGCACCCCCGCCAGAGGAGGCCTCTCCACCCTTGGGGCGTACGGCAAAGTATCAAACCAAACCTGCCAAAGCTTGACCCCAAACCCTCTACCTTAAAGGCCACCTGCCTGACGGCTACTCTCTACTACTGGGGCTTCGACAATGCCAGAACTAAAGCGGCCCTCTTCGTCACATTCCTAGCTGCTCAAGCACCCCTCGGCTCAAAGTTGAATATAGGGCTCTTAAAGAGCATTTGAAGCTGCTGGGTGGTCGGGTTTTGATTACGTAACCCTCTGTTATTACTCAGGCCCTTATATTAGTATCTTTTACCTCTTCATGGCTGAACGAGTCGCGAAGTCAAGTTATGGTGGCATACTTGTAACGTCTCACGCCATGCAACCTTCCATCAGTGTTTGGAATTGGGTCGAAAACCCTCCTGAGCCCTTGCAGAACCCTTTCAGAACCCTTTGTAGAACCCTTTTCGAAACCTTGTGGAAACCCTAAAGGCCTGCCTACCCCGTTTACTTAAACCCTAGAAGCCTGAAGCCCTCAGTCCTAAACCCTCCAGGAACCCCTGTACCTCTCTCTCTGGTAATCGGAGCCCCTGTACCTAAACCACAACCCCAAAGTCTAGGGTCCTTGAGGTAATGCAGGATTTATATCATCAACCCTAGAACCCCAAAACCCTCAATCCGAAACTGTCAGAGAACCCTTAACCCTAAATCCTAAACCCTAATACCGGACACTCGAGGCAGCCCCGCGGCCCTCCACGCCCTGGCGACTGGGGCCCTGGGTGGACTCCGCAGGGGGCTCGTCGACAGCCCTGGCTCGGGTAAGTCATGGATGAATTATATGTATATAGGCATATATCTAAAACATATACTAGAACATACTATACTATACTGTAACATAAGATAATATACTATAATATATACATACATACATATATATGTATCTATACATATACACACATGGTACATATACATGTGTATAGGTAAGAAGGGGCGAAAGAGAGGGGTCTAAGCAGGCTTATGCTGTGGAACAGTTTGAAGTCTTAGGGTTGTGTGCCATGGGGTTGGAGTATGGGGTCAGATGTGGCTTTAACTTGACAAATGAAGGCCAGAACCAGGCCTGTCCTGGTTTTGGGATTTAACCTCTGGGGTTTAGGGAACCTCATATATAATGAGTTGAATTGAGGTTGGGTCCAGGGTTTGTGTCAAAGTGTATGGGTCCAACGGCTGCAGTCTATACAAAAAACCTGGAGCCCTTTACAAGCCATTATAGGGGCCATCTGACATGACACCCCGAATTCAGCGGTAGCCCCTACAACCCTTGTAGTCTGTAAAGCTTACAAGAATATACCAGCCCCTACCATACGCTAAACCCTACACCAAGAAATCCCTGAACCGTTTACAAGTGTTTTTCAGAAAATAGGGACCCTGATATAGTACCCTACATAATAGGATCCTTATTATAAGGACCCGACAATACGGCACCCCTAATTTTACCCTTTTACACCTAGACTACGCATCCCTAATTCCAACCCAAATCTTAAACCCTAAACCCAAATTTTACCCTAAACCCTAAACCCATACCCAAAAGGATCCCGAGGTCTTGGGGCGGCCTCTCGGCTGACCGGAGCTCTTCCATGGAGAACTGCTGGGGCGGGCCGACCGCGGTCACCTGCAGGGCACCCACGTTGCTTTAAGGGTTTCTAGGATTCAGGAACCCTAAGTTTAAGGAATACTCCTCGTTTGACTAGGATTCCCAATAACCTAGGAATAAGAAGGGCTCCCTGTTTGGGTATTGAGTAACTTTATAAGGAGCCTGGGACTGCAACAAGGGAAAAAGGGCCCACTGGGAGGCTTAGGTTTCTTACAGAGTTCTTATGAACTTCCTTTAAGGGCTACTTCATAGGATGCAAGAGGGTCCTATGACGGTTCCAGAATGGGGCTTTAGGTGTTTAGGGCTTTGGGGTGTAGATTTTCGGATCTGGTTTTGCTCACAAGCTTTACCGTTCTAATAGCTCTTGCATATGTCATATGTATATATATATATATACAGCATATGATGCCACCGTCGCGAGACAGGTGTTATTCTAATGCGGTTTTCCGAACTTGTTCATGTTCGCACAAGTTCGACTCGACCCCGCATCAGTTCGTGCAAATTAAGCCCAGCCCCGCAGAAGTCAGCAGACGTTAGAGCCTGCGTAAGCTATAGGCTGTAGCGTGAATGCAACCATGCACCGGCGAAGCACACATTGGTAAGCAAGACTTGGGGTTGATAAGCTGCACCGTAGCCGCTCGAAACCAGGCTCGATGTCTACCTAGTTGCGCGCAAAGCCACGACCCCGTAAGGGTGCCCAATCGAACCGTATTAACAAGCATCATCATGTCGTGCGCGCAGCAAGACGAGCATGCATCTGCATCACCTAAAGCGAACCCTGACTGAAAGCCATTATTATGCCGAGAATGATGGCCCCTGTGCAACTAATTCGAACGATAATCCAAACCCTAAAACGAGAAGTCGGGCTGGGTAGTTGGAGGTTCGCTTACATGGAAAGCCCCAAGCACAAAGCCTTATAGAACCGTATCACAAAAGCCCATCAAATAACACCTTTGCCACCAGCTTTTAGGCTTTCCGATCTGGCTGGTGAAGCACCCAGTACTCACGAACAAGAAACTTGCAAATGCCAGACTGCACCAGTTTAGGTTTAGGTTGTAAGGCATAGGTTTCGGGTCATAAGGTTCAGAGTTTCGCGCCTTAGGGTTTGGAGCTGGGGTCGCTTGGAAGCTATGGTCCTAAAGGGAGGCGCCTCCCCGTTCCTGATCACAACGACCAGGTCCACCTGAGCTTCTTGGCAAAGGGTTTATTTAGCGGTTTAGGCGTGCAGAGGTTTAGGGTCTAGGGGTTTAAGTTCCCTAAACCCTAAACCCTAAACGGGTGTAGAATTCCGAGCTCTGACATCCTATCCGAAATCTTAAAACCCTAAACCCTAAATCTCGAAAACCTTCTTCCCAAGTCCCTGCACTGCTATTCTTTGAGCCGAAAACACTTCGAACTTTGCATCGGATTTTGGGCTCAGGGTTTAGGGTTCAAGGAGCCTTTGGGGTTTAGGGTTTAAGGAGCCTTTGGGGTTTAAGGTTCCAGGAGGCTGTGGGGTATAGGGGTTAAGGAGCCTTTGGGGTTTAAGGTTCAAGGAGCCTTTGGGGTATAGGGTTTAAGGAGCCTTTGGGGTATAGGGTTCAAGGAGCCTTCGGGGCTTAGGGTTTAAGGTTTAGTTCAACTAGTGGTGGAGTAAATACCTATCGAGGAAGGGAAAGCGTGCCGAGATGGACCGTAATTACGTTGAAGCATCTCTCACATCGAAGGAAGGGTTTAGATGCACACGGTTTCGCTTGCGCTTCCAGGCTTTTGAACACCTGTATCTGAAGCTAACGACCCGAAACCCGCCGCGCCTCTGTTGCAAACTGAACCTGGTGGCTCACCAGCAGGCGTGTGGTCTTCGACAGGAAGCCTCTGCTGGGTGTGTTCCAATGTAGGGGCCTTAATAACTAGAATGGGCTTCATCTAAAGTGGTCTCCTTAATACTTAGAATAGGGTATAATAGGGTTTTGGAGGCCATTATACTATAAGTATAATGAGGAATCACCAAAAAAGTATAGGTAATTAGTTAAGCCCCATACTCCCCAAATTCGACGAGCAGCCGTCTGCACCAAGGCATTCCTTCACCTCGAGCGGAACAAAGGTTGAACATAGGGGCCCGCAGAGTCAGAAGAGGGTTTCCTTCTTGGGCTTAGGGTTTCAGGGGTTTGGGGGTTTAGGGGGTTAGGGGTTTAAGGGTTCAGGGGTTGAGGGCAGGGGCCCTCATTGTCAGACTAAGGCTCCCTTCAAGGGTTCCTTCTAAGGATTTCTCTAAGTGGGTTACTACAAAGCTTTACTACACAGGGGCCTGAAGACGGAATTGAGGACTAGTACTATACATCAGGCCACTATTTTATCACTCAGGATTGAGGGTTTCTGGATTTGGGGCTTCAGATGTACTCGCCAAGCAGGCATACAGCGAAAGCCACGGGAAATCCGATACCGATCACGACGGACGAGGTCTCACGGTCGTCAATGCCATTTCGCTACTCACACCGTTCAGAACCATGCAACTTTCCGTTACTGCGCTAAATTGAAAAGGATCTCACACTACTCCTCGCAAGGCGTACCGTTTAGGGCTTAGGATGTCGAATTTCAGGGGTTAGTGTTGAGGGTTCATGGCTTGGCTTGTAGGCTTGGTTCAAATTCTGGGTCGTCTGTGCTAGCAACCTAGACTTCATTGTCTTGGGAAGCACGGATCTTGGGTTCGGCAGGGTTTCCGAGAGCTCAATGGGATTGAGGGCTTCAAGGGGTAAGCTGTTCGGTCACATACCATCTCACACGATAAGTTGAAGTAAAGTGTATGTGGTTTGAGGTTAGTTTTGGGCAGCCTCGATAGTGTACAGATGCCAAGCTCCTTTGAACGAATCGAACCCTGGGTCTTGTCTGGGATGCTTGAAACTGCCGCCGGCAAGCCAAGTGCACAGCCACATGAGCATCCACGGCCTCAGGTGAGCTCACTTACTTCCCGTTTAGCTCCAAAAGCACTGTAGGCCTCGAGCCTTTAACCTTGTGCTACCTTTCTACCTTTTGTTGGGTTTAGCCGCAAGGTTGGACTGGAGCTATCCCGCTAGACTGCTACACCCCAAACTGGCAAATCGCACCAGAATCGCCACAGCAATGATAACAATTAGGGTTTAGGGTTTAGGGTTTAGAAGATGGCCGCTTTGCCCAAAGCGGCCGACAGCGGGTCGTCGAGCAAGTAGACTGAGGAGTCGCTGTACGCGGCGCGCGCCAGGCTGACACGGGCCTTCCTCGGTGGCGAGCCGTGCTGTGAGTTTCGAGGCACTGGTTTAAGGCCTCCACGATTAGAGTGGGGTTTGGGGGGGTATCTTATAGTATAACTATAGTAAAGAACCCCTTCGGTAGGGAAGAATATGGAATATCATTGGTAGTCCGGCTTCATTATTCCACATGCTCTTCTGCTTCTTGCTTAGAGCAAGAGATAGATTTGATGATGGTGAGGTGGCGGCGTCGCTGATGGCGATCATGACTATGATTCTGCTGATGGCGATGATGAATCATGGAGGTGGTGGCCGTGGTGGTGGTCATGATGACGCTGGTGTTGTAATCATAACCATGGCCATAACGAAGAAGATGACGATGAAAACAACGACACAGGTGATGGTGTGATGAGAAACTAGAAGGGCGATGGCAACGATGCAGAGGTGACAAACAAAAGCGTGAACCTTACGAGGATGTGCTGGTGCGTAACTAAGCTAACTGGAGCATGCGCGATGTGACCCGAAACGACAAGTCTCCTATAGCCGACCTACTCACCGAAAACTTCAATTCCGAAACCCTGGGCCAAGCAAAGAGCATACTTGGAGGTTCATGGGGGGTTATGAGTAGGGTTCCTTTAAAGGGATCTATAGGGTTTAGGGTTTAGGGTATAGGATTGTAGGGGTTAGGGTTCATGGGTAGTTATGAGTAGGGTTATAAGTACGGTGACTGTACTTGTAACCCATACTAGAGGACTTATAACCCCACTTATAACTACCCATGAACCTCCAAGTACAATGCCTGTTGAACCACTCCTATGTTATGAACCTGTGTGAACCCCACATCAAAAGTTCAGCGTAGCGGCTGGCCGCCAGACAAGTTCACCCCTCGCTCTCCGATGATGGTGGCTTGACCATCCTCCGTCTCGTCCCGAGGCGAAAGTTACTTGCACAATCCTTGCATCCCCAGAATCCCACATTTGCGCGCATTCGGATTTAGTGACGACCAAGGACCCCATAACATTCACAACTTGGAGGCACTGGTTTTGACGTTACGCAGGAGTATCAGCGAATCCGCGTCAACACCCATACCACAACGAGAACAGACGTCCACCTCGACCACGTCCACAAGTGACTGCCTGTCAGGACCCAGAACAACGTCCACCCCGGCAGCACAACCACTAAAACACAATTCGGGAAGAGGCGATGCACCGAACCGCCATGAAGGCTGTTGGGCGAGGCTACATATTCCGAAAGAGCTGAAATTGGCTTGCAGCCTGTCCTGCAGCAGAGCCAAGTCGGGGCGCAAGCAGCACACATCTACCACCTCCGTGTGACGTGCGTTCGTTGCTTCGCAGAAGTGGACGTCAGGCTTCCGGCTTCTAGACTCCCAACACCATGGTCAGGATGATATTGTATGATAGCATGACACTCGCCGCAGATTCTGTTGCCGATGCCACACCCATTGAAACTAACATTGGTACACACGACGTCTCAAAACGAGCGGCGGTTATGACCACGGGAGGATCAGGCGCCTGGCCCGCTTGCCACTGATCTGATGGAATCGTCTTGCCAGCACGAAGTAAACCCGATTTTGGGCTGCAGGACTTAAGAAGAAGTGTACGCTCCGAACCTTCGAGAACTTCTCTTCATCATAGCGTTTGCCAAAGGTGATGTTGTCCTGCACGGTCCCATGCCTTGTGCAACAAGAGTCCCCAAGGCGCAATGTTTGGTGTCGGGCTTATGAAGCTTTTCTGTCACAATTGCATTAAAGTTTCTTCAGATAGAGGTTCCAAGTGAGCTTAGCAACAGACCCGGGCTGCAAGAGCGTAGGAATGAATGAAGCTTCCCTGCGCTTCAGTTGTTTTGGTTTCAAACTATATTTCAACGCAATGTTCCTGGTTCTCCGTCCCCAACTTGTCTCCGAACCGTCCAAACGTGTTCGCTGCGCACGACACCCCCAACCATCCCAACCCTAAATACCCTAAACTCTGAGATACCCTATAAGGTTAAAATCCCTTGTAGAACCCCGAAAGGAACCCTTCAAGGAATCCCAAAACCTTCAAACCTCAGCCCAAATCCCCGACCTTCCATTTCCACGAAATTCGGGACCTAAAGACAAATCTAGGTGGCTTACTAATTAGACTCGGGGTTTTGGGATATACACTAGCAGAACTATACAAGGAACCATCATCTAAGGATCCCCATCATGACTATAATTGTAAGAAGGAACCCCAAAAATGGTATAGGTAACTGTTAAGGCACCTGTATTCAACCCTAAACCCCTACAACCTCAAACCCCAAATCTCAGGAGATCTGAAGCCCCAACAAGAGCCCTACAAGAGCCCTACAGAGCCCTCAGACGCGAGGATTTAAGTCGCGGGAGAATCTTCGGGAGAACCAGGACCAAACCATGGCTTTCGGACCTCCAACCCTGGAGCAGGCGAGAGGCAGGAGCCAGGGGATCTGAGCGCAGTAGGCGACGGAGCCCAGAAGCCTCTTAACTTATTAGGGCATTGGGTTTCGGGTTTATAGGGTCTAGGTTTGGGGTTAAGGGTTTAGGGCTTATAGGGTTTTGGTTTGAGGTTTCAGCACTCACAGCTAGACAGGGTTTATAAGGTTTAGGTCTAGGGCTCAGGGTTTAGGGTAGATCTTAGGACTGACCACCTCAAGTATGCTTCGCCAAGTGGGCTATATACAGGCCAAATCAGATTCATTCAAACCGTTTAAGCGGGGTACTGCCAGATGTCTACTTAAGGGCTCGAGTTGCTTTCTTGAGATTGGAGCTCCGAGGCAGCAATGTAGGGGCCTTAATAAGAAAATTAGAATAGGGCTTGACGGTATATCATGCATACTATACAGGCAGTATGCTGTGAGAACACTACGATTCTTGCGAACCTCAATATTGCCCCTTTTCCCAAGGGTCGCCACCGTCCCCGCTGAGATGGGCAGCTTCTGTCAGCCACCATCATCAGCGATGATCCTTTTCGTTGGTACGCCGAGGCATCTCATCTTCTGAAGAACACGAAAAATGACAACAAATGCTGCCGGCATTGACGAAGATGACGATGAGCCATCGTGTGCACAGAACACCCGGAACCTTGCAACCCTTCAATACCGCGAAGCCCCTTTGCCAAAGCCTTCAAGCCCAAAATGTTCAGGGTTTAGGGTGTAGGGCTTGGGGTTTAGAGTTTTTTGCTTCCTACTTTTGCATTGCAGCGTAACTTCGAGGTATCAGCTGACTACGGCGACAGCTTCGAAGCCAATTTATGTGGGACTGGGACAGAGAAAGGCTTCACCGTCTCTATTCCACCCCACCCCTCATTTCGAGGAACAGCTCGCACACATTATTCATGTGATTGCAGACCCAATGTCCAAATACAATGGCTTACATATAGGCAGGCAGGCTGTGGAGACTCTTCAAAGAGATCCGTACCCGCAGGGCTCATAGGGTTTAGGACTGCTGAACCCTATCCAGACCCTGAGCCCCAAGCTTCCTAAAGCCCTGAACCCATCAATCCCCAAACCTCCGAACCACCCGCAAGACCCTGAAGACCTCAGGCCACAAAGATTCTACAGTAAACTCCATAAAGTTGGAAACCGAATTAAGGCCAAATAGTGCTGGGATTCCCTATACATTAATCTAAAGGATTGAGGCTATTGGGTTTCCAACTTTTCTTCTTCTACCATAGTCCGGACCCCTAAATTGCTGAATCCCTGCACAAAACACAGCCGTAAGCGATGACTTCTCTTAACAAACTAGGCACCCCCAACCCTGAGCTCCCTCAAACCCAAAATCGAATTCCCTTACACGGCCCCTCTCAATGCCGTTAAAGAACCCGTATAGCGCCCCTTCTCAATCCTTTAGGGCCCAAAACGCCCTTATCAAACCCCTGTCAACCCGGGAATACAACCGTGCAAAGCTCTCGTAACATCCCCTATGCCAACCCAAATGTCGAATCAATTGAAACCAATAACCCCAAACCCCACAACCAAGACCCCAAACCCCAAAGGCAATCAAACCCTAAACCCCTACACCCCAAACCCCGGCAAAACCCTAAACCCTAAACCCCTAAACCCCTAAACCCCCTAAACCCCTAAACCCCCTAAACCCCAAACCCCGGCAAAACCCTTAACCCTGAACCGCGAAAGAAGCCTCAGCTCCGGCCAAGCAACTCAATCCGGCCAGCCAGCTGTGGTACCTCGCCCAGTATGGCAGAGAGAAGCCTTGGAAAGCTTCAGGCTCAGAAGGCTTTTGAGGGCTGGTTTAGGGTTTAGGGTTTAGGGTTTAGGGTTTGGGGTTTAGGGTTTAGGGTTTTTGAGCTCCTTTTAACGTATGTTTGCCCCTCGTCCAGGCTTACATAAGGTCATCGGCCAGGAGATTGGTCAGGGATCTTACGCTTTGAGGGCTTTTTTAAGGTCTAGGGTTTAGGATTGAGGGGTTTTCGGGTTGAGGGTTTTAGCTTAGGGTTGAAAGGGGGGTTCTTCTGCCTGGTATAGCATCGGATTCGGGGTTTAGTGCAGGGCTCCAAAGATGCGTTTCAGTTTCAGTGTTGAATAGGGTTTAGTTTTATGCTTCGAGAAGGTTCATTAATGACAAACCCTGCACTTACCCAAACCCGTATTGGCGCTTGCTTTCTAAAGCTTGAATTTGGAAGGGGCTTTGCAAGGGTGCTCGGGCATTCACGTTCGGGTATGTTCGACTTGGCAGAGGTGACACCAGCGAGCTGTGGCAGCTACGGCTTCGAGCTTCGGGTTTTCCGGGTTTAGGGGCTACCAGCTACAGGAAACCAGCACAAACCAAGGGTCGCTGAGCTTTTGACTCACAGCAAGCCTGGGACAAGCACAGCTTCAAGCTGGGAGCCAACAAAACGAGAGTTTGGGATACCTGGGGCTGGAAACCCAAATCCCAAACCCTAGCTTATGTTCAGAACTTTTTGTAAAGGTCTGAGAGCTCAGCCCCCTCCAAAGATCTCAAGTGCCGTCTGCAGCGACGTGCTCTTGCCGCAGCCCACAGGGCCAGTTATCAACGCGAACTTGCCATGGAGCACCTCGAGTTCAGCTGTTTGGTCCTTTACCCTAAACCACTTAGGTCCCCAAAGCTTCGAGCTCTACACGGGAACAACTTCGAAGATCGTAGTGTGAGATCAGCCCACAGGAAAATGCTGAATCCTGTGCCCGGAAACCTACGAACGAAATTCCCATCCGAAAAGGAGCCTCAAAACACGTTAACCCCCCCCCGCCCGTCCTCCAAAAAACATCTTTAATCTATAAGTACGCGCTAAAAAACCCAAAAAGAAACACCACCAAAAGCCGCCAAGGGCCTCCAGGAGGTTCACTTTGAGATGTATTTGCCGGGTCGGAGCTGCGGGCCTCGGTTGAGGACATGAGAGCCCCTTGTGGGGGATCCTTAAGGTTCCTTTGAGGGATCTACATGGTTTAGGCTTTCGGGCTCCGTTAATAGGAGCCCCAAGTTCCTTCAAAGGGTTCTGTAAGGGATGCATATGGGTTCCTTGAAGCTTTCCTGTAGAGGTTCGAAAACGGTTTTATCAGGGTTCCTTGAAGACTTCCGTTAAGGGTTTATAAGGGTTCTACAAAGGTTGTATGATCCGGAGAGCTGAAAGATTTGAAAGGCCTTTGGGGCATCTTGCAGCACAGTGATATGGGGATAAGTTGGTACTATCGCTAATGGTGCCGAAGCGTATAGATGAGGGGTGCTGTGGAATGACAATAGTGGTTACTATGTTGGTTCTGGCAAGCTGCGACACGCATACTTTCGTCTGCAGAAAGGACGTAAGCCAAAATGGACACAGCAAGACTACACATCACCTGTCTTGCGGGTCCGGTGGCTCCATCTGCTCTCTCTCTCGCTCTCTACCTCTCTCTCTCTCTCTCTCTCTCTGCAGTGCCATGCTGCCCAACTCAAATCACCAACCATCCCACAAATCAGACGAACTGGACGAGGGGCCTGATGCTTCTAGTAAACGTTTATGCAAACCTGAAACTGCTCTTAAAACACCCCGATAGCAACCTTACGATACCCATAGAGAAACCCTGACTGCCCCGGAAACTTGTGTGTCGAGCCTCTGGGGTCCGTTTAGCCGGAACCCAAAGGCGCCAATGGCTTCGGTGCTCACAGGGCGAACGAAGTTTACGGCTTACGGAAAAACATCTTGTAGAGTCTTAGCATCCAAGCCATCCCAGCCCCACATACTCTTCCGAAGCCGCCTCTTTGGCCTATAGTAGTCCCTGTATAGTCCCCAATAATCCTCTCTATAATCCCAAGAACCAGGGACTCAAATTCTGGCAGGTGGCAGCGCCGTCATCGCAAGCAGCGCCTCGGATCCCGGGCGTGGGGCCCGGGACCAGCGCGGAAAGCAGCGTCGAGATCCAGCCTGGGATGCCTGGGTGGCTTGCGGAACCCAGAGAGCCCAATACCCCTTAATTGGGGAATATGGCTTAAATTATAAGGGGCCTCATATTATGATTTAAGCTATATTCCTTAATTAAGGGGTATTGGGCTCTCTGGGAATGGGAGTGGCTCGAAGATCGGAAGCCATGTCCGCATCATTGCTGCGACCTCCCGCCATGGTCGTCATCATCGTCATCCTCAACATCATCACCGTCACTTTCATCATCACCACCAGTATCAACAACTAGCATGAGAGCATCATCCTCGTCGTCGTCTTGATCGCCGCATCTCACGGTGCAGGATTCGGCGGCGGCAGCGCTGGTACTCCGAATACTGCAAAGAGAAACATCATTGTAGTGCTGCTCACCCACTGACGGCTTTGTGTTTGTGTCTATCGCTCTCTTCTCTTTCTTTTCTATCTATCGACCTACCGATCTATCTTAGTCCTAGACTCCAAACGCAATCCCGAAACCCTGAACCTCAATCCCTAAAACCCCCAATCCCTAAAGCCTAAAGCGCTAAACCCTTCAGACCCCATGCAGAGCCTTGCAAAACCCCACATAGAACCCATCCGCAGCTCGGCTCCCGAAAACCCTAAACCCAATGTGCATCCCTCCTACCCTTTTTGAGCACGGGCTTTGGTTGTATGCCCTAAACCCTAGACCCTAAACCCTGAACCCTAAACCCTAAAGCCTAAAGCCTAAGTGCATCCGAAGCTTCCCTCGGGGAAGGTCCCTCCTCTTCCGACTCCACGCGATTCGGCGTGGCCCAGTGGAAGCTCGCGCTCTGCAGCTTCACGGGGGACATCGCGGGGCCACACTCCTTGAAAGGAGGGTTTAGGGTTTAGAGTTGTTTTAAACGTCCCTTTTCCGATTCGCTGAGGTTTAGGGTATAGGGTTTAGGGTTTAAGAACGGTAAGAGTACTCATAGCAATAATATAACACCAGTACTAAACAACCTGGCCCAATCTGAATCCCAACAGCGTGAGACAC
The DNA here is from genome assembly GCA_905221615.1 of Symbiodinium sp. CCMP2592. NCBI lineage: Eukaryota > Dinophyceae > Suessiales > Symbiodiniaceae > Symbiodinium > Symbiodinium sp. CCMP2592. The sequence goes on along the minus strand of CAJNDT010000835.1, from coordinate 326,844 downwards.
TGGATGCCTTCCCTGTGTACTGTAGCCAGGCTCAAACACCAGGCTACTTTTGATCGAAGGCTTTCCGCTGAAGCCTCTGAGGGCATAAACCCTCAAAGCTCAAACCTCAACACCGCTAGACCCGCCGGGAACCTGGGCCGATTTTTTCAGCGGGATAAGACTGGAGGTACTAGCATTGAGGTCCGTAAAGAAAAATGAAAAAGAGCGCCTTTCTTTATGAGGGGACAGAGGCACAAAAGGGACACTCAAGTTAAGTTCCGTAAAGCCTGAACTAATGGCTAAACCCATGCACTCGTGCAAGAAGCCCCGGTCCGAATTTCTAGATGCCCAAACGACTATAGTACCTCAGACGTTCTTAACAGATCCCTCAACAACAGCCTTGTAGAAGCCCTTATAATCAATCAGCCATTCTAGAAGCCCCAAACAACCTTGAAAAGCCCTCATAACAAGCACAAGCACCCAACACCCGAAGGCTTTACACCCAAGCAATAGCAGCCAAAGGCTCCAGGAGCGTGCGCAGGTAGAGCACATCCTGGACACTGCCACGAGGACTCAACTGCGTTGGAATTACAAGAACAAGGAAAGCATATCGTTCGTATTAAGTTCGTATAGTCCATATGAACTCTGTACAACACCCAATGTGAAACCCAAAGAGCCAAAACTCTAGTTCCTTCACAACAGCCTATGCCCTGAACGCTTCGACCTTTGCAGCAGGCTTCTCTCGCCCGGAGCCGTCGGCGTGAAGCTCAGCCCTGAAGCCGCGACACTCCCACAACCCTATGTATGAAAGGGTGCTTTATAACGGTCAGCATTAGGGATCCTATAAGGGCTCTCTAATATGGGGGCCCTTAAGAAGTAGAATAGCTTTGGCTGGGGACCCAAGCCCGAAACAACAGCCCAGCGTCCTTCCCCGGCTCTCCTCGACCTTTCTCCTTCGAGGGTGCAAAGGGGAACCGAGAAGGCCTTTAGGAGGGTTTAAGGCCCAAAACCTCCAGGGACCAAGGTTTTCCCAACCTTCTTGCAAGACGAAAACGGACACTGCTGAATGCATCCTTGCAAGAGCCTTTTTCCAAGGATGCAAAGATCGACATTGGGAGGTCGTCGCGCCGTTCCGAGAAGCAACAGTTTCAACACACATCATCACGAGGTTCGCAATTTTGGCTCTTTGGGTTTGGGCTGCTTTCTCCGGGAAATCATCGCTTCCTTGCAGGAGGTACCCAGCTGACACAACGAAACGCCCCAAAAACTGGAAACAAGCAAGACTTACGGACCATATACACCCTGTATAAACCGTCTGTGGTCTGTGTAAGCCGGTTCCTCAGCCTTCAAGAGACGCTCGATGCGCCGCATGGCCACGAACGTCTGCGTCAGGTACTGGATCGTGATCGGAAACCTGATGAGGCTGTCCCGAATGCCCCTAAACCCTTCTGGCGCTAACCCTAACCTAAACTCCTTAACTGCAAACTCTAAACCCTGACACCATACATCAGTGCGGCTTCACCTTACGAGAATTTCTTTTCATTCACAGAATCCTTCACGACCTGAACATCAAACAACAAATCGAAAAGCCTGAGGCCCAAACCCTAGACCCCCAGAACCTAAACTCCAACCCAACACCTTTTGAACTCTAAACCCTAAACCTGACAAGAAACAGGTTGATTGGAACCTGGATGAGGTCAAACATGGCCAGCGAGGAAAAGACGATGCCTGCGGTGAGATCTCCACCGAGAAGGATGAAGACCTTCCCGGAGGTCGGAGAAGCCAAAAGAAGTTCGAAGAGCAGGTCTGGGTCTGGGTCTCAGGGTAAAAGCGGCATAAGGGTACCAACACGAAACTTTCACGCGCATTCGATCGCAGCTGGACAAAAGATGCATCCCAATGTCATCAACTGCACATCATCACGACCGTCGCACCAGCTTGTATTGAACGCTTACGCCAACCCCAAACACCGTACTTGCGACATCTTATGACACGTAGCGGCCGCAAAACCTTGCTTTCAACCCTAAACCTCCAACCCTCGGCAAAGGGTACCTTTTGGAGGGAACTCAATCTCAGAACCGCCCTACAGTTTGGCCGAAGCCGGCCGTGAAGGTGAAGAGCTGTAGCAGCGCCGTGGTCGGGCCACCAAACCTGGGTGGGTCAGACCCCCCCCTTCCCCCTGCCCCCCCCTACCACCCCCAAACCCTAAACCCTAAATTTAAGGCTCCCTATGGCTGATTGATAAGAACTCCCTTTCCTCAAACATGGGAAAAGTCTTATAGACTCGGCCACGGCCAGAGAGGGTTTAGCCCAGTATCTCAGCCTCAGGCTACAGGGATAGAGCTTTGCCGACGTTTCAGGTTCCGAGCCTACTACGCCTGGAGTGAACACGGGTGCTTCTGGAATCTTCTTTATGTTAGTTTTGCCCATGAACCCTGGCGGCCACACCTCCACCCTTGTACACCTCAACCCACATCTTAACACCGGGCCCTCAATCCTAGCCTGAATTCTAAGCCTTGATCCTAAATCCTCAACCACTTGCCCAAAAAGCCCAAACACGCGAAAAGACCCTGCTTGCAAACGCTGCTATGCCAGTTTTATTGGGGTCTCCATGTGTCGAAGGCGCGGGTTTCGGGTGTCGGATCTCGGGTGCGGGCTGCCTTTCTTTAGTTCTTGGGGCCGCAGCTTGTGGGTTTGGGACCGGGAGTTCGTGGTTGGGGTCTTCAACCAAGGGGTCGTAGACTGAGCGTCGCAGCATGACGGGTTGAGGTTAAAGCACTGCTGGCTGGTTTAGGGTTTAGGGTTTAGGGTTTAGGGCAGGCCACAGCACCAAGACAGGGAAATCTTAAACTGACACATCCTCCGATGAACCCGAAGACTTCGCTACACGGAACTCCTCAAACCTCAACTCCCTTACGTTTCGTTAGTAGGGAATGGAAGAATGGTAGTAATAGTGGTTATAATTGTACCCCATTCCTCCATTCCCTACTATCCAAACCCTAAGCCCCTATACATTATAGATCCCTTAGAGCTCCTCTAAAGAACCCTTAAAGGAGCCCTACTAACCAAACCCTAAACCCTAAATCCCAAAACCCTAAATCCCTAAACCCGAAATCCCTAAGCCCCCATTCCTCCATCCACTACTCACCAAAGGTAAGTATAGATCCCTTATAGTAACCCTAATAGACCCCCTTAAAGGGAACCCTACTCACCAAAGAAGAAAAGTTCCAAAGTGCAGAAGGCCGATAATCAGCTGCCACGACCTGGGCGTTGCTTCACAGCCTATAGATCCCTTGGCAAGGAACCCTAAGTCCTACATATTTTCTTAGGCTTTACAGGGGTATATTCCCTAATTCCACATATTCCTTATACTTTAAAGGTATATTCCCTAATTAGTCCTACATACTCCTTGTACCTTAAAGGTATATTCCCTAGTTAGCAGCTGGCAGGAGCTCCACAAGAGATACAAAGTCCGCTAGCAGGATTCGAGACACAAGGGACCTAACCCTAAACCATAAACTTCCTAAACACTGAACTCCACAAAAAAGCTGTATGTCGTACGTATTATAACAAATAAGATTATCATAAGTCATACTAGTATATAGATTCTATTATAACAGACTATACTGCAAAACATTGTATGAGGGTGTGTATATATTATATATGCTCTCGGGTCCCGGGCCGCCACCCCCCCCCCCCCCATGGTATCCCCCCCACCGCTGCTGGCCTGCTGCTGGTGCCCATCCGCCCTCCGCCCCGGCCCGCCCCCGGCCCGCACCTTGCCCGCTCCTGGGCCTTGTGCGCAGATCGGGAGTGTCGCACTATGCCCTGCCGTGTGCGGAAAGCGGCAATCGGCTCAGTAGTTTCCAGCATCTGACATGAATGGCAATGCTGAATTATGAGGGTTGTATGGCGATGGTGATGGTGGCAGATATTCGAGGAAGGTATTAATGATGAAGATGACGACGACAAGGATGATGTTGAGCATGGTCTGATTGTCGACCCATGTCCCGGTCTAGAGCAGCACAACATCACATGAGCAGTATCACCGGTGCCGCAGCAAGAGGGAAGACAAGGAGTAACACATAAGAACATCGCGGCAAAAAGAGTACCACCACAGGCCCCACACCACAGGGGGGGCGGGGGGGAAGGGGGGAGGATACCATGGGGTGGGGGGGGGAGGGGGGGTGTGGCAGCCCTGCATCATATATGTCCATGACCCAATCAGAACTTCCCGGTGCCGCTCCCAGCGGCTTTAGGCGCCGCAGCGTCCTCAGCTCGAGGATTCGGCGCTCTTCCACCTGGCTTCTTGTTAGGGAGTCTAGTTTTTAAGTTACCACCATAGGGATCGAGAGAAAAGAGTATGTTAGGAAATCTTTGATTGAAGCTGATTAAGTCTGCTTTCTTTCTCACCCAGCCGCCATGTTGGCGATCTCCGACTCCCAGGCCAACATCTTGCAGAGGCGCATGGCATGCAAGACCTCCTGGGATTGCGGGCCCCCATGGTGGATGTACCCAGAGACTCCAATATCCCTTTATTAAGGCACATACCCGAAATTGTAGTAAGATCCTACTATACTTTACGCTTTCTTCTTCAATTCAGGGATATTGGAGTCTCTGGGCAGCCTAAACCCCAAACCCTATACATCCCTTAAAGGAGCCCTATAACCCCAGGTATTCCTTACTCAAGAGATATTGGAGTCTCTGGGCATGGCCATGGCTTCGGACTTAGTTTCGGCGCCTAAATAGTAGGATCCTAATTATAAGGACCCCAAAAGAAGGTACCCCTAATTTTCGGAAACTCCCATATGGTAGCTTTAGTTAGTCGATTATGGGCTGAGGGTTTAGGGCTTAGGGTCTAGGGTTTAGGGCTTTAGTGCTTTAGGGTCTTAGGGTTTTAGGCCTCAGGATTGGCAAGGACAGCCAGCAAAGAGTAGTGGAACTCAGCAAGTCTGGTTGCCGTGGTGGCGGCAGCGATGGCGTTGGAAGCAGTTGTGTTGGCAGCCGGAGTTGTAGCAGCAGCATCTGGAGTGGACCTAATATTAACAGTCGCATGGGCACATGCAGGAACAGGAGCAGCAGGAGGAGGAGGAGGAGGAGGAGGAGGAGGAGCAGTAGCAAAAGTAAAGTAGTGGTAGCAGTAGTAGTAATAATAGTCGTCGTCGAGGTGGTAGCAGTAGCAGCAGTAGTAGTAGTAGTAGTAGTAGAAGTAGCAGTAGCAGTAGCAGTAGCAGTAGCAGTAGCAGTAGCAGTAGCAGTAGCAGCAGCAGTAGCAGTAGCAGTAGCAGTAGCAGTAGCAGTAGCAGTAGTAGCAGTAGTTGTTGTTGTTGCGCAGGTAGAAGCAGAAGTTTCAGCCATACGCTTGTATGTGACACACGCATACATACGTACATACATACATACATATATGTATATACATATATACACAAATACACATGTACATATACATATACATATACCTAAGGTTAGCCATGGCTGGCAACCGCTGGAAATCCGGAAATCTTTTTCTAGTGATTTAATAGTGATCTGATCTCTGTGAAAAAATTAGTGATTTGGATTTGTCGAATCATGAATTTAGTGATTCAATTCAATAGTGATCTGATCTGCGACATAATTGGTGACGTGGATCCGTCGAAGCACTAATTTAGTGATTCAATAGTGATCTGATCTGTGAAATAAATAGTGATTTGGATGTATCGAACCACTAATTTATTGATTTAGATGTATCGAATCAAGTCTTTTCATTAACTTTTCACTATTTTAATGAGAAACTCATGAAAAAATTAATGAATTTCAATACTTTTTCATTAAGATAATGAAAAATAATGAATTTCAATGAAATTCACCAATGTTTCACTAATTTTTCATTAGTTTAATGAAAAATTAATGAAATTCGCTAGTTTTCCATTAACGAATTTCAATGGAATTCATTGCTTTTTCGCTAATTTTTCATTAGTTGAATGAAAATTTATAAAATTCACTCATTTTTCATTAATTTCTCATTAAAACAATGAAAAAACAGTGCATTTCATTGAAATTAACTAGTGCAGTTCATTGACATTAACTAATTTTTCACTTGTTTAATTTGATGACAAGTTAATGACTTTCATGAACTTTTCATTAAAATAATGAAGAATTAATGGAAATATTGATGAATTAATTTCATTGAAATTCATTGATTATGCACTATTTTCATGAAAAATTACTGAAGTTCATTATTTTTCATTAATTTCTCATGAAAATAATGAAAAGTTAATGAAGAATTAGTGAAATTCAATAAATTCTAAATATCTTCCGGTTTAAATAATGAAAACTGATGAAATTCGTTAATTTCGCATTATTTTAATAAGAAAATATTTAGACATGCATCAATAATCACTAATTGAGCACAGCTTCGCGCACAGACGTGATCCGGTTCACTAATTCGATCACAGGCTCAATCACTAAATAATCACTGATTTAATTCGTCAACACCACATCAACGGTTGCCCGACCTCCCAACCACAAACATGTACATATGTATATATATATATATACATATATATATATGTTCACCATCCCTCCAGCCTTCGCGCTTCAGCCCTTGCGCTTCGCAACACAAACCGTGTATGGACAACTAGACGGGGATTTAGACAGAGCGAAGCCGCAAAGCCCAAAACCTCAAAGCCCTCTCAAGCAAGAGCTTCCGTCACGATCTTCACCCGCTCGTCTCGGGCGCGGTTGAGTTTTGAGGACAGCGTCATCAACCTGGCAGGCACAAGTGGCGACGGCGTTCCGCTACACCTGAGCCGCAAGCCCAAGCCAATAACTTGTAAGCAAAAGTCCCCAAACCCAAAACATCTTACGAGCTACCACCAACGCTTTAAACTACACAAGCCTCTCCGAAAGCCCTGCAGTGTCGGGCTTCGGGGTTCGGGACTTTAGCCATCAAGGTTATAAACTCTCGCCCCGGCCTACGCCTTTTGCGGGATTCAGGTTTCCCTGAACCCGACACCCAAACACCGGCCCTGCAGGGAAGACAAGAAGAGCGACCAATGATCTAGACCGAAAAGTGGTGCTTGCTGCCTCTTCGTCAGCAGCTTGTTGAAACGGTAAGTGGCGACCATGATGACGATAGGCACCTTTCTTCGGGCTCCCGTCAGGCACATCTGCAAAAACAGCAACACTAGTAACGATAATAATAATCGTAACAACACTTAAGTAAAAAGAAGGAACAGACGAATAATTGGAATTTATTGGAATAACAGAACGAAGAGAATGGATAGTACAATTGAAAGTTCGACGGCTTTGGTTCCGGGAAGAAGCATTAGGCATTGTATGGTGGCGACTCACAGATAAGGAAAAGTAAGTCTAGGGCACCCGCTCAAAGCTTAGGACACAGACTCCAACAAAGCTATATACAATACAATCATACAATATATAATATAATTATATAATAATATAATATAATAATATAATAGCTCTGAACCGTCAACTCCGGTCCAAGGCATCCCTTCCCCGATGCCTGGCACGCACGGCATCCACATGGGATGAGTGACAAATGCAGAAAGCAGCTGAGGAAAGCCCCGGACATGTTTCGCCACCTGAGCCTACCACGCACGAGGCATCATGACATCCACCACAAGGGAGGGTTTTCTGAGTGGCATGAGAGGATATAAATGGTCGCCTGGATCTCAAGAACTTTTGACCCATCGACCTCATGCTATTCGTCTTTCATCACGCTCATATCCACCGCCAAGGCCTTGCGACTCTTCCTGGTGTATGTGATTCTCGTGATGATTGCAACCATCTGAACTCCTCCCGCTCAGCATGGGGAGCAAGAAGCGGAGCAACTAGATCAAGACAGACAACTCTATCCTAGTGTAAATGTGATCATAGAACCAAACAATACACACCCCAAAGTTGAACCTCCGATTTCGGTTGAGGGATCCTTGGCGTTTGAGGGAAGCATTCGACAAGCATACAGGGTATGTAGCCTCAGCATCCTGACGATGATGGTCATTCTTATCAACTTGCCCCCCTTCTTATCAGCAAACTTATAAGCGGTAAAAGCGACTGTACTTTTTTGGTCGCTTCGTCTCAGTTTTTGAGAAAGGCGCAAAGGCCGCCCACTTCAGCATGTTGAACAGAAGCGACATGCCTTAGCTCTGGCTCCCAAAGCCAGTCTCAAGGGGTTGGGTGACTAACTGCAATAATGACACTCGTTTGACTAGTCCTCCAGCCGCACTTGTCGGACAGTCAGCTCATTTAAAAGCAAACTACCCTCAACGGGGTCGTCCCAAGCAGTGATTGCATGATGCACCCGTAGTCATTGCATGGGAGAGTGATGGAAAGTGCATATGCTCCTGCTGGCGAGCAAGCTAACCTTTGTCCGCTCCGGGAGCAACGAAATCACATGCGGCTTCGCACTCTGCCAGAAGTCTATGTGTCTGAACTCTTAACCAAAACACCAATGACGAACATGAACGGCATGGACCACAGAAAGGTGAGGAAGTAGAAGAAGTCCTGAGTCTGCTCGCTGGCGTGTGCCGCTACCCCAACCGCTGCCCTTCAGCGCTTCTTGGGATCTCAATGGTCCAACATAGAGGGATTCTTAATACATGAGGGTATCTCGTCTGCGCGTGGCTTCCAGGGGCTTCGCCATTTTTCAAAGTGAACGAACACCCTTATGGTAACCGTCTTTAGACTCCCGACATTCTCGGGGTATGCGACACACCAAATGTCCCGAACATTCTCAATAGTGTATTCGGGTCGAGCATAGTTCGGATTGACATTAGTAAAGCTTCAGGCAGTTTTGCCCCGGAGTAGTATTCCTGCATGCCCAAAGGCCCAAAAGCCTTTAACAAAGGTCGCACTGCCTGATGTTGCTGTTCCTAATGCTAATGTTGACACTGATGCTGTTGAGTTTCTGTCACCGCACTCGCAGGAGTAGTAGCAGCAGTAGTAGCAGAGGTCGTCGTCATCCTAATAGTCGTAACAGCAGCTGCAGCAGCACTAGAAGCAGCAGCAGTCGTCGCAGCAGCAGCAGCAGGAGGAGTCGTGGTAGTAGTAATAATAGTAGTAGTAGTAGTAGCAGCAGCAGCAGTCGTGGTGGTGGTAGTGGTTGGTAGTAGTAGTAGTAGTAGTAGTAGTAGTAGTAGTAGTAGTAGTAGTAGCAAAGGGACAGCTCTTGCAATCTCTGGGTTTGCTCATGTAGGACTTTGGAATTTGGGGCTTTAGCGGCTTGGAGTGTATGGCTTACTCGGGCGTAGACCCTAAACATGGAACCCACGATCCTAGGCCGTGAGCCCTTCACAAAGACAGAGCTGCCTGCAGACGCGATGTGTCGACCTGGATGAGGTTCGACAGCTTTCCTGCATAGGGTTGAGGGTTTAGGGAATATCCGGACGACCCTGAAGACCCACTTGAGGCAGCAACCAAGCAAGTGTACGGGAAGACACTGCACCGTGTCCTAATGCGATTGAGATCAGCCTACTCTTTGTCTGCTTCCACTTCAGTCCTTGCCCGTAGGCTGCGAACGACGGTTGCGAAAGCCGCACGATCCTGGCTTTGAGCCGATGCTTTGGGCTGGAGGCGTGAGACCGCAACCTGCACACTCTCGCATCCTTTGCTGTCGCCTTGATGCCTCGTGAGAGCCCCGTGGAAGGCCGCTTACCCACGCCCCAGCACCTAGTTTCAGTTGTCGTGGTGGGGGGACGCGGCACGGACGCGTGCTTTCTCGTGCAGTCGCCTGCTTGGGCTGTGACTCAGAGTGCATGTGTCTTGTCTTGACGTGGGGGATCTCTCTCGCTCTGCATTGCCATCATCCGGAGTCTCGCAATGCCCTGAAACGGGGGATGCCTTTGGAGATTTTCCTGTCGCAGTCGCGGCTGGCACTGACTCAATTCCTCGTTGCCCCTCGGATTTAGGTGCTGGGGACGAGAACCCTCCTCCCCACCTGAACCCCGACTCAGATAGCGAGGGTTAAACGGCTAAAGTGCCATCTCGCCGCCGCCAGTTCCAGAGGACCAGTAGCCGACAGCGCGCCATGCGATCTACCCTAGAGGAAGCATCACAGGTCTCACCGGCATCCGAAATTGGAACGAGTAGTTGCGACGCCGAAACGAAGACAAACAACCTTCGCGGCAACCAGCCAACAAGCACAAGACGCTGAAGCTGGCTTCTACATCCGCCCTTCCTGGGAGTCTATATGGCAGCCCAAAGCATACAACAGCCCCAAAATAGTGGTTCCGGCTTGCATTCCCAGGAGCTTGTCAAAGACGAGGCAGCTGGCTCCTCCCTTGCCTTGGATACTGAAGATCATGGAATATTCTTGGGGAGAATGATTCTGTGACGGTCGTCACAACACTGGCTGCCTTTTTGGTAGTGATTGCAATTTGGTTAGTGATGACTGAAACTCTGGCACCTTTGCGGCGATCTGCCGATAACGATCACGAGGGCACTGCCGCTCCGCCTGTCATTCCGGACCCGCAGGGCGGATTCGCTAGCGGGCCCTCCATGACTCAAGGCTCCGGAAAGGTAAAAAACCGAGCGCTCCTACTTTACGACTAGTAACTAGTGGCATAGAAGTCGCTGGCTGCCGACCGCTGCGATTGCCCGCAATCCATCAACAAGCAAATAGGTACTGCTAATTGCCTTTGATTGGGCCACTGTTTTTTACAGTCCCGATGGTTACGGTGGCCTGACTGTGCAGTAGCAACAACAGCATAGCCGCCGCAGAAGCAACAGCAAGAAAGCAGCAGGTGCAGCGGCGCCCATTCAGCTCTGCTTGCTCCATTCACGGATCCAAACATCATCGCACGACATGCAAGGCCTGAACCCCGGAGCCCCACAGGCCAAGATGCACCGAAGGCCCACTTGACGCCCGAGGAAGCTAAACTGGTTAGCACACACGTTCCTCGGGCGAAAAGGTGACGCAAAGAGCTTGTGATATTGTACTATAGCGAAAGAGAGTTTAGGGCACAGTGCTACGGCCAGGCTTTGCCGAGTTCACGCTTGCCCCCTGATCGAAAGACCCCTGACCCCTGACAACCCCTGACAATAGGATCCTTACCATTGGGACGCCGAACAACTGTACCCGACGTTTTCAGACCGAGCGTGACGACAGATAACGGCGAAAAAACGCTCGTCTCGGGGCAGCTCCATGCGTGTCATCGCTAACAAATTGATTTCGGGTTTAGGTTCTGCTTTGTCTAGGGCTGAGCATTTGGGGCCTGCGTCACGTATCTAGCTTTTTTTCGCCCGGGAAACCGTTTGAACTCAAACTTAACTATCAACGTCTAAACGACACCCCCAAACCCTACACCCTGGAACCCACATCCCTTAACCCTAAACTAACCCCCTAAAGCCTGAACCCTCAACCGCAGGAGCACCGCGAACATAACCAAGATTCTGTAAAGCCGGGCCTACCGCCAAGGCAATCGCGAACCTCCGCTCGGGTGCAAGATGGAAGGTTTAGGGTTCCGGTTTGGGGTGTAAAGTGCAGGATTTAATTTAGGGGTCTTCAGCTTCAAACTTCATTGTTTAAAGTAGCATGGTGCGTCAGTGATGATTAACGGCATTGGCACGCTCCTGCATCTCGAGACTATCTCGAGTCTCTCGCTTGAGAAGCCCGGAAAGAATTCATGACATTCTGTCTTGGAGGAACTCTCAACAACTACAGGTAGCCTGCAAACTAAATATGCAACACTCTGCCAAGCTTTTCCACGGCAACTCTTTGGGAAGGTGCAGGACTTCAGGTTCTATGTATGGTGCTTTTTTGCCTGCTGCATGGCTGAGTACAAGAAGTAGGGTACAATGTCACAATGAGTTCAACTGGTCTTGTACAAGTCATCACACTTCTGGATCCTACCAAGGAAACTCAAGCAGGCACTTCAAAGGGGTCGTTCCCCCTTCAGCAAGCCGTCAGCTTTCAGCAAAATGCCGATCATCAAGCGTCAAGTCAATTACGAATTGCCAACCCATGCTCTGTAACTTCACCAACAAAGTCTCGAAGGCTAATTAAGAATACATTCAGACCAATTACAATGCAGCAACAAGGCTTCAGAGGACATGGTATCCAGCATTGCAACGAGTTGTCTGGCTGCCGTCAAACTGTGTAGATTGATAAGTGTTCTCACTCGTGATTGCAAATACCAATCTACTTGGCAGGAGCTTTTCCAAAAGCCCAACTGCCCGAGCTTCACCAGAGACAGATCCACGTCATTGCTCAGTCAAACATTCCTCACACATCAAGTGATGTGGGAGACCAGTCAATGCTCTGTAAAAGTTTCCACAGTTTCTTGCAGCCACTTGTGTGCCCAGACAGTCACACCCAGAGAGGAAGCGCCAAGCCATAGCCCTATTCTTCTCAGCTTGCTACCACACTGTCTCAAGTCCCAGACAGTGAGCTTCGCACCACGGCTTGAAAATAGGCAGACTGCGAAATGCTACAGGGCAGCCCACAAACTGCTAGGTATCATGGCACTGAAGGCATGGCACTGAAGAGTTCATGACTGGCAGGCTGCGTTTGCAAACCCAGGGGCGTCAGATGGAATCATACTCAGCACGGACAAGTTTGTCCATGGGTTCAAGCCCAAGGTGCATCTAGATTCCCCGGCCATTTGTACACAGCCTCATGGCCGTTTCTAGCAACTGGATTCCATCCTTGTTTGCGGCTTTCATGGCTTTCACGCTTTTGGCCTTGGGCATCCGAGCCATGCGTTCCCCCAGTCGAAACGCAAATCTTTGTTTCGTGCCTCATTGGTTCGTGCCTCCCGCCAGGCTCCGCCAGGGTCTGGGACCTCTTGTAGCCCGCATAGCGCTCGAAAGCGCTGGTGCCGGGCCATTTCGGGTTCTCCTGCTTGAACGGTCGGACGGCAGCCGCAGGCAGGCCGTCGCGAGCTACTTAGGGCCTTGTGCTTCCAGTCTGGACTTGAGCCTTCTTGAGCCAAAATGGCCACAGAGCTGTGAGGCTTGCGATGGCTTGCGTATTTAGGTTTTGAGGCTTGGCTTGCACGTGTGGGCATAAGGTTTACGGCTTCGGGTTCAGAATTTCAAGTCTTAGACTGCTTAGACTCTCCAAACTTGGTGCAGCATCTACAGTGTCTACAGCACATGGGATGCTGGTGGAGATTCCAGTTTCTGGCTCCGAGAGATATCAGAATCCTTTGAAGACAATTTTCGTGGTTGGGCGGGGTTGCTGAACTGCGGATGCCCCTAGGATGGTTTACGGAAGGCGTTGATATCAAGCGATTCGGGACTTTCACAAAAGTCGTGACCCCCCTACGGACCCCAAAGACTGGGATCTAGCGAAGCTGCATGGGAAAGGTATGCCAATAGCACCCATTCGGCTGCAAAGGAACATCAAGCCGAAAACCCTAAACCCTAATGTGCAGTGTAGGATAATATTAATATTATATATATATATATATATATATATATATTATATATATATATATATATATATATATATTGATTATGTATATATAATAGTTATAATATCATAAACCCTAGCATCACCCAAAGGGACATCAAGCCGACGGAGATGGACGACTTGTCCAAGTTGTCGATCATCGGCCGGATCAGCAAAGGAGACACGAAGCCAACGCTGAGCTCAATGGCATGGAAGACCCCCATCAACACGATTGTGGCCTCCGGATTGAGTTTGGGGTTTAGGGTTTAGGGTGGGGTTCTACAGAGTGAGAGATTTTGCGTAAAGCTTAAGCCCTAAACATCCCTGAACCCTAAACCCAACCCTAAACATACGCCCGAAACACTAAGTGTCGGCGTTGGGTTGAGGTTTGGGTGGCCTCTCACGGCTCAGACGATTCATGCGGTTGAAGGTGAGGCTGGACCACATGGTAACTTCTGAAGAGTCTTGCGAGTCCTTGTCGACTAATCTCCTCTAAACTGTGAACTCTGACTTCCCCCCCCTTAACCTCCTTCACAGCCTTTGCTCAGACATGATACCAAAAGAACTCGGCGGGAGCTGTCACAGCTCCATGGCCCGTGCAGCTACGCCTCTCAAGCTCTCGCAACTCGGACCAGCCAGACGATGAAGGAGATTGACGGAGTTTCCGAATATTAGGGGTACCTTATTTGGGGTCCTTATAATAAGGATCCTAGTATCTAGGGTACTATTGACTCCCCGAGGCCGACAAACGTTCAAGACGTCATCAAAGTCACGATCTCCTGGCAATCCAGGCTTCTCAGAGCCCTTAGCGGAAGCATGCGGGCCTGAGCTACTCAGGTTGATGATCTAAATACGACTCACATGCTTTCCGACTCCCGAATGAAAATCTTTCTGGCTCAGAGCATCTTGGGCGGTGGGCTTCGGATTTAGGAAGCCACGGCTTCTGCAATCCTGCTCAACTATTCTAACGACCTCTCCTGTGCAACAGTTAAATGCTCCTCGTACGTTTAAGTCTCGGCTCGTTGAAAGCACAAACACCTAGCCCTTAGAATATAGACCTATGTTGCACTCACGGAACCTCACAGGGATCCTACCCCTAACCTACCCTAAACCCTAAACCCCCCACCCCCCCCCCAACCCACAAAATCCAACAGCGGTGCGCCTTGTGCACCTGCCACAAACTCGAGAGAAATGGCCGCTTCGCAGCTACATTCTGCTCCCAGGCTGCATTGAGAGCGCGACCTTAGGGGTTCGTACAAAAGGGCTTCCTTTAAGGGATCTTACAAACGGCTTCCTTTAGGGGTCTCTAGAGTAGGGGTTAGCTCTTAGTTTGGGTTTGGGTTTTTCTCGTAAAGTTCGTCTGCTCGAGTCGGAGCACGCAAAAAGCCTCTTCAGGGCTTCAGAAAAGTACTGTGGGGCCGTGCCCGACAGCCACCCTCAGAGTTGGTTCTCTGTTCAGGATTTCGGTTTTGGGGTTTAGCGGATGTTCCTCATGATAAAGATAATGATTGTAAACGGACTTCATACTTCATACAAACAAACCTATTGTTTGCATTCTTTCTTGATTTCCGCTTTGGGGTGTTAGGGTTTTGGGGTTCTGGGTTTCCGTGAAGCCCGGAGGTGCTGTAGCCCAAAACCTTATGCCGGTCCCGTATCGCCCACATCCCCCCACCCCCCACCCCGTAACACGAGCAGCTGGGATAGCGCTTCGACTCACACACTCGCTCAAGGCTGGCATGGCTTCAAGTCTGTCGAGCCGAGCGTTCAGGATTCAAGGCAAAGAGTTTAGGGTCATGATTCGAAGATATTTCAACAAGAGCACCGTCGGAATGGCAGCAACTACAAACTTCACAACCGGAAATTCGACCCTGGTGCTAAACCACACACGTAAGCATGCAGTCAGAGCGCTGTTGCGTGCGGGGATGTCGTGAACCTCCAATGTCGGGGCATCCGTTTCTGTGATCCGCCGGTCCTGCTTGGGGTTTTGGGGTTTTTGGACCTGGGGTTTAGGAGTCGCGATTCACCATACCTGCTACAGGGGCCTTGACGGATACTTAGCATATCATGAGTGTGTACTAATTTCCGATACCTACCTTACCTACGGACGTACATACGTACATATGCGCGCACGTACGTACGTACATACACAAGTGCATACATACATGCATATATACATACATGCATGCATACATACATATGGATACGGATATGGATATGGATATAACCATACAGACGTGCAAACACAGGTTTCGGAATCTCTGAGAAACCTAGCAACATGGCGTTCGTTCCGCTGTCCCCGCCTGGCCCAAGCGGAGCACCTCTCCGTAACGATTGAAAGCAGGATCGCGCAAGGAACTTTGTGCCATAGCGGCCATTGCGCTTTCGCTGCTGGTGAGACTGCGATATGGGGGGCTCCTTACAAACGAGGGCTCCACTCAGCTCTTTAGAATACCCAGCCTACTCTTTGAACTGAAGTTCGCAGCTCTTGTAAAGACGAGCTTCAACCTGAGCCTACATATCCGTGGTGCTCAGACTTCGTTGAGGTGTGTGTCTTTCTGTCATCAAGCAACCCCATGCAAGTGATCAATTGCTACATATTCTTCCACAGACGCAGTAAGCCCTGCAGATCGCGGCAGAGCCTCTCGTCTCACACTCCTTCCGTACTTTCACGAAACACAAGACCCTGGAGATCCAGAACGGGGTTTTGGGCTGGCCTAAGAAAGGGGCCTCAGGCCCATTATACTACAAATTACACTAAGCAACTTCCGTAAGCCCCTATTCTAGTCGCCCGGGCAGCGCACAATAACAAAGACAATGCTGACTCTAATGATTGTCATTACAACTTTCAGCCAGGTTGGAAAAGGCCAGGATAACAATAACAATCATAATGATAATGGCTCCTGATGCCTTATGCAAGGTCAAGGAAGCAACAGCCATCAAAGGCACCAAGCAGACGACTACAATGACGGGAATACTGACAAGCAACCACAGTATTTGCATCCCGCAACTACAGCATTTCAACATGTAATCATCCCAAGCATTGGCTACTCTGCTTACGCCAACCATGACCAAAACGACACTTGCAGCACACACGGTAGTACTGCAGCAAGCTCGCTGTTCGCCCTGGACAGTCTATGGAAGCTTCTTGAGGCCATGATGTTTCGGTTTCTTGGGTAGGGATCCAGATTTGGCGGCGGTGGAGGGATGTCAGGAAAAGCGAGCCCAAGCGGTTTGCGGTTTCCACAGCCTGGCACATGGAGACAGAAGCAGCTGCAGCTACATGCGGAACTACGGAACCCCAACAGGATGCAGAGACATCCAACCGTCACCACCTGGAGGCAAAGGCCTGAGAGCAGGTGGCGAGTCGTGGGGCAAGAGGAAGTGCAGATATTGCAGCACAAACTTCGACGACTGTTCAAAACTCTCCAAACATGGAAAGCCCGAAGAAACTGTGCGAAAATCAGCCACCACCTGCGCTCAGCGGCTGTAGAGGCAAATTATGGCCACCAGCAGAAGCCAACATCAGCTCGCTCACGCCGGGCGTAGACCACCGTGATCGATCAGCAGCATCACCACAGACTTGCGGCCGTTTCGAGCTGCATACGTGAGAGCTGTGCATCCATCCTTGCTGGATGCTGCTGCGTCGGCACCGTGTTCCAGGAGCAGCTTTGCCATGGACTCGTGGCCTTCTTCAGCAGCACGCATCAGTGGAGTGACGCCGTTCTTGTTGGCAGCTGCTGCATCAACACCATGCTCCACTAAGGATTTCACTACTGGCCCGTGGCCGTTCTGAACGGCGACCGAAAGTGCCGTGGCACCATTCTTGCTTTCAGCAGCTCCATCGGCACCATGCTCAAGCAACATTTTCACGGTCGAGTCGTGACCGAACTGAGCGGCTTGCATTAATGGAGTCACACCACTCTTACAGGCAGCGTTGGCATCTGCGCCATGCTCTAGCAGTTCTTTCACGAGGTAGGTCCGACCACCCTGGGCCGCGCGCATCAGAGCCGTGACGTCCCCATTGTCCGCATCTGCGACATCGGCTCTCGAGGTCAAGAGCAACTTGGCCACGCGGTCATGACCCCCTCGAGCAGCACGCAGAAGCGCAGTCTCACCATCATCGTTGGCATGTTTCAGGGCACCATGCGCAAGCAGCATGGTCACCATAGACTCGTTGCCACCACGTGCAGCGGCCATTAGGGCAGTGCTTCCATCGTTGGTCGCGGCGGCTGTGTCTGCACCTGCGTCCTTGGCTGCTTAAGCTCCTGAAAAACGATTAATTACGTGAACAATGCGGCAAGCATTCTCAGCCGATCAATAGGAACTTCAATCTTAACACGTCTTGCACCCCAAGGATCCAACAGCAGCTTGGCGACTGACAAGTGGCCACCTTCGGCGGCAAACAGAAGTGCTGTGCTGCCATCATCGCCAGCATCTGACACGCTGGCCCTGCCTTCCAGCAAGAGCTTCGCCACAGAGTCGTGGCCGCCGTGAGCTGCAGCCATAAGCGCAGTCATGCTAGACTTGCTGGCAGTCGCCGTATCCACACCACGCTCAATCAACAGCCTCGTCATGGATGCATTGCCGCGGTGGGCAGCACGCATGAGAGCAGTGACGCCACTCCTGCTTGTAACCTTTGCATCGGCACCATCATCCAGCAGCACTCGCACCACAGCATCCTCAGCGACTTGAGCAGCAAAGACGAGCACGGGGACACCAGCGGCAGATACAGCTGCTCCATCCGCCCCATGATCCAGCAGCATTCTGGTTGTAGAACCATCTTTGTCTTGTTTCAGAGTCAGCAGGAGTAGGTCGGTCAACCACTGGATCCGAGCTGCCCTGGTCAATTGCATGCAGAGCCGTTCTATCTGGTCCTCCCTCGGACACGCCCCGCGGAGGCAGCCCTTTCTGGCTGCCGCGTACTGGCCGCCCGCCAGAAGCCTGTCCAAGATGCTCGTCGAAAGCAGCCCCCGAACCTTGTGGTGGAAATCACCAAACGGGTCCGCGTCCCGGCACGCGCTCTTGGAATCGGGGCAGTCCGTCCAGGACTGTCCTGGAGCGGCGATCTCCCGCCAGATGCAGAACTTGTCCTCCGGCGCTGAGGACCTAAAATCACGATTGTGGAAAATTGAAAATCCCCTTTTTGCAAAGTCCTGCAATAGACCCCCTCACCCCTAAACGCCCAAAGATGCCAGCCAGGGAACAGCGCCTCCCGTGCTGACACGGACAGCGCTTCATCTGAGGCGCGCCGCAGCCTGCTGACAGCCTGATAGAGGCCTTGGCCTCCTCCGAAGTCGTCGAGCCTCGGACCAAGCGGGGCTTAGGAGTCTACACTCTCGCAGCTGGGAGACTGCCGGACGAGGTCTCTTCCTGCCAGTCTTGCGTTTCGACGTTCCGCGATCACCCGGTTCGACCTGATCTTATTCTCTCAACCGATGCGTTGAGGAAGTCTGCATCGCTGCTTGGGCTGGTGTGCCAACGAAAACCCTGGCCAACCCAAACCAAGACTACGGACAAGACACAGGGTCCTCTGCCGATTGCCCGGTTCGATCGGCAGACCACGCCCCTTCTGTCGTTTTTGAGCTTTCCGTGCTACAGCACAGGTCTAAGGCTCTAAGAAAGAGCGATCTTGTGAGAGAGAGAGAGAGGGAGAGAGAGACTCAGAGCTCGCAGGGGGCAAGCAACCTCCAAAAAAAAAAAAACAAAAGCCCATGCCTCAAACCCCTCTGAAGCACCAGACTCCATGGCCGGATGAAGTGTAAACCCGACCCCCCCCCCAACCCCCAAAAACCCCAGCGAGCCCAGCAGCGAGGGGGTTCCCAGGTCGCAGATCAGCTCAAAGGGTCTCTGGAGCTCCTCTCTCTTCCGCGTCTCAGACTCAGAGATCTTAAGTTGGGGCCTTCGGGCTTCTATATGGGAGTTTCCAAAAATTAGGGGTACCTTATTTGAGGGTCCTTATAATAAGGATCCTACTATTTAGGGTACCATATTTGGGTCCCCTATTTTCGGAAACTACCATATAGAGCTTGTAGGGATACGGTAAGCGTTGGAGCTAGGGCGTTCCAGTTTAGGATTTCGACTATCTGTTGACTTTGGAATTGGGTGCGGTTAGCCTTCTGGCTTCGTTGACCGATCCAGCTATGTCAGGCCTACAGAGCTGAGCTCAGCAAGTACAAGGAGTCTCCTTACAGGCCAGTGTTTTTAGCCCTGAAAGAGAGTGCAACGCTTGAAGTCTTGGGGTTAATGTTTCGCTTTGGATTTTTTTTGCGTGTCGGATTGAGACTGAGACTCACATTCGGTATGTTGAGGTTGTGGGCTTCAATGGTCGGGGGTTGGCTTCTGATGATGAAGGTCACCTGTTCGGGTGCTGAGTATGGTGCGAACAAACACTGGCTGGTTTGCACAAGGGTGGCAGAAGAAGTTAGCATCTGTCGAGCCTCAAAGCTCCCCTCGCATCTCCGGATATCGAGCTAAGTAGACCCTGCAGTCTCAGCACAAAGCCATCACAGCCCTTGAGTTCACGAAGGGCATCGGGGTTGAAGGGCTGGGGGTTACGGCTTGTGGGGTTTACTCCTTTTTGGCCGGTCCTTGATCCGCCAAAGTTCGAAGAGGCACCAGATCCTCTTGTTTGTCTATAGCTGGGGAACTTGGGCCTTAGGTGGCCCAGAATTAGCGGGGACCCCAATCCCCAAGCTCTAAACTGTCTGATCAGTCGGTGGTCTTCCAAGCTGGTTCAATCGGGCCGCTCGTCTTCGCTCCTTGGGTGTCTGTCTCTGCCTCTCGTGACTTTCTCGTAGTGTTTCCAACCTGGCAGTAGCAGAATCGGCGCAAAGTGCATGAACGGGTAAACTAAACCTTGAAACCCAAGCTCCATAAATCCGGATGGGCTTCGTGAGAACAAGGACGGTCGTATACTGTCAGCTCGCCCAGGAAGCGCTCATGCTCTTGAATTTAGAAATTCAAAGGGGGCACAAAAGCCAACCCGCCAAGCCCTGAACCTGGTCCCTGCAAGACCTGTTGAAGCGAAAAATCTGAAACCTTGACTATTGTGATTACAACATATCATTGGCTTATCACAGTAGGTTATGATATTTCTAGAGAGCAGGTTGCTCTGGGGCCTGGGTTTTTGTAGACCCGTTCTTTGTAAATTAGTGGGTTGCCACAACGCAGGCCCCACAGCCTCCTCTTCTGTATTTCTATATCGAAAGTCTAAGTGAGTGACCGTACAGAATAGTCCTCCCGAAGGGCTGAATCTGCTCGTCGAGCACCTCAGCGAGATCTCTTCTGAGCCCTTCTTCCTGTTCGGGTGGTCTTTCGGCTTAAAGGGAACTCCAGAAAGTTGGAGTATGGTTTCAGGGTAGGATACCTTATAACTTACCATAAAGGGTTTAGGATAATCATATTCCAACTTTCTGGCTTTTACTTTAGGGGGTTTCGGGGGTGGTTCAGGCCGAAGCACCATAAGAGCACCCGCTTTCGCACGGGCCAGGGCTGCATTGAAGGGCTCGTGCAGCGGACTCTTGTCCGCTTCCTCGGCCGCCTGCAAAATCTATGCACAGAGCCAGTAGCCATCGTGGTGGTAGTAGTGACAGTGCATTGCAGCATCAAGCCGTGGCAGTGAGTAGCAGCAGCAATCGCAGAAGTCGTAACAGCAGAAGTGGCAGCAGGAGCAGCGGCAGTAGCAGTAGCAGTAGCGGCAGCACTAGCAGTAGTGGTGGCAGCAGTTGCAGAAGGAGCATTAGCAGTGCTAGTCGTCGTCACGGTGTAGTCGTCGTAGTCGTCGTAGGCGTAGGACGAGGAGGAAGAGGAGGCGGACGAGGGCTGTTGGCAGCAGTAGTGGGTGCGGGAGCCGGAACAGGACAAGACGCGAAGAAGAAGTCGAAGCAGCGGCAGCAGCCAGTGGACCGAGCTCTTGGTCAAATCCCAGAAAGCTACGTCATAGTGCAGTGTAGCACTGTGCACTGCTATAGACCCTGGCCTGTTGTTGCATGATTTTTGATGCTCACTCTCGGACTGCATAATTATAGTATGTTGGGCACCAAAACCCTTTTCTAATTATGAAGGCCCCGATGAAAGCCAGGCAAGGCCTGAAGACGATGCTGGAAGTTCCTTGGCTATCGAAACCTTGCTTGCTGTCAAGCGGGCTGTCACACCAACGCACAGAAACACCTATCAACCGGTGTTCTAACTCCATCGACAGCAGTCTCTCCTCAAGGCACTGTTTATAATAATCACTACTACATACTATTGTAGTACCTTATAGTCTAACTGTTAAACTTACAGACGACTTGAGTCGGGGCTTCAGTGTCCGCCTCCTGCCGGTTCAACGCGAAGAGGCCGATCCAATAGACCACGGCCTGCGGCCCGCCGACCTGAGCTGCTCTGATTCGGCCATGGGAGCTTTGGCCTGGAAGACGGGAACCCGCCCCCACAGCAAGTCAGGACAATGCACCACGTGAAAAGCAGCCAGAGTCCTCTCTTCAGAGGCCGAGTAAACCTCATAAACAAGTAACTTTTTAAGAATCAGGGGACCTAGTAAGTCTGACGGGTTATTGGCAAGGCGACTGTAGTAGAAGCAATTAAACTACTAAGACCCCCCTTGCTATCCCCCCGGCTCCCTCTCAGTTCTTAAATCCGACTCCTAAACGCATCATAACGCATCAAAAGGCTTTCTGAGCAGGGACTGCAATGCCCACAGCCCGACATCGCTCTTTTTTGCATCCGGGCCTCCTTGCTAATCCATCCCTTTTTTGCTAATCCATCCCCAAACCCCTTTTCAGCGTGTGCCGGCGGACAATCCTCAACAGCAGGGCCTAAACCCTAAGTACTTGGAGGTTCATGGGTAGTTATAAGTAGTTTTTTAAGTAGGGCAACTGTACTTATAACCCATATTGGGGGGACTTATAACCCCACTTATAACTACCCATGAACCTCCAAGTAAGCTTCTAATTCCGACCTAGGGACCTCAACGCCTTGGTGGCGCGCCTCTGCCCAAATCCGCAGGGCTCTGAGCGTCGCACCTCGGGATCCGCGAGGACGTTAGCACTTTGGGGCGAAAGGGCTTTAGGGCCTAAGGGTTTAGGAGTTTAAGGGGTTTAGGAGTTCAGGCCTTAAGGGGTTTAGAGCTTCACGGGCTTAGGGCTTAAGGGCGTTTGGGATGTAAGGCTTCGGGGATTGGTTTTAGGACTTAAGGTTTTAAGGTTTCGGCATCCAGGAGGGCTTGTGATCTGAACGGACTTGGCGTGGGGCTTCGGCGCAACGGTTCCAACTTTGGGTCAGTCGGATTTCAGCGAAAACGGAGCCCCGAATGAACACTTTCTTGCTACTTCTAGCCGCACTGATACCCAAGCCCCTCTGCTCAAGGAACACTAAACCCCAAACCCGGAGATAGTGTGCAACTCAAGCACGGGGCATCTCGGGAGGACCTATAACCCTAGCACCATTTTTGCAGCAGGCCTGGTATAGCCAGACACACACTCCCTTAACCTACTACAGCCTACAGCCTGGCCTGAACTCTTTTTGAAACTGTGCTTGCTGGCCGCCGGAAACCCCAATTTTACAGCTGGCACTCCTTGAGGGAACCCCCGAAACCCTGAAACTGCAAGGCATCCGTTTCGGCGCTCACACTCGGGCAATCCAGGCGAGGCATTTTTTCGGCAGGGCTTATAGGGTTTAGGGCCCAAGCCGAAGGAGTCAGGGTGCCACCAAGGAACTACAAGGCTGCCCCCAGGCATGCGAGAGGAAGCAGTGCACCATCAGACCGCTGTCGTTCAGGAGCTCGGAGAAGGAGCTGGGCCTGCGGGCCTGGGCGCTTCTTCATGCGCCGAGGTTTGCCTTTTGACCACCATAGAAAGGATGGATACATATGTGTATATACATATATACACACATAGACATGAATATATACATATATATATATATATACATAATTCATGATATGTACGTATGCATGTATATATATATATGTACATATATATATATATATGTAGACATATGTAGATATATGTAGATATAGAGCTAAATGAAGTAAACAAGTATGTGTATATATATATATATATATATATATATATATACATTTACATACATAGACATACATACATACATACATACATATAGATCGAGAGATATTTAGAAAAGGAAAAGGAGAGATAGAGAGAGAGAGAGAGAGAGTAGGCAGGCAGGCAGTGTACTTGTTTGCTACTGGACTCAAGTCTAGGGTAGGCAGTATACTTATTAGTATACTCCGTGTATGTGTATATATATATATATGTATAATTACATATATATATATATATATGTACATAGCGAGACAGAGGACACAAGACTATTCTGCAGAAAGAAAACCAGGGAAACCAAATGCGCAACCACGTGACGCGAACTTACAACAAGGTTTTGTTTTCTCAAAGATCCGAGCAGCTGGAGGCACGACTTCATGGCGATCTTGGCTTCGAGCTGCACAGCTGCCTGGCTTGCACATGGGGGAAATTACGTGGGAGTCCAGCGCGTAGAAGTTGGGCTCTTCCGAGGCGGCGCACCGGGCAGCAAGCCATCCGGACTTGATGAAGAGCTCCTCTATCTGCAGCAGCTGGCCCAAAGCCATGCCACGCAGCGCATGGGGCACCCTCCGCGAAGCCGAAGCGGGAGTCGATGCCACGATCTCTGCAAAGCGCTGCTTGGAAATGAGATGTCGAGACTGCATCAGCTCCGTAAGCCTCTCGGGCGCAAGGCGCAAACCGCAGGCCCGCGCCGCCTGCTGCAGCGCGTGCACGTCCAAGCGTCCGGAGCCGTCCAAGTCGCAGCATGTGGCCACAAACTCCGGGTTTCGCAGCCTCTGCTCCAATTCTGCTCCGACCTGCAGACAGGGTCCCAACACGGCTGCGACCTAAAACCTCCTCCCCTCCCCCACCCAGTGCCACCCCAACCTGCAAGATCTCGGACTCCCAGCTCCAGTTGGGAGAGCAGGAGAGGGAGGGCCAACACCAGGGCCAGAGCCAGGAACCGTCCCGGGAACCGTAAGCCACGTCCTGCCTTCCCGGCACGTCCTGCCGAGAACAGCGCTCCAGGCGAGCCCGCTGGAAAGCATTTAGGGGCTTAGAGAGGTGTCAAGGTTTTTGCCTAGGGTTCAGGGGAATCCCGAACGTCTCCATTCACCCTCCCCCCCATCAATGGGCCGCCCATTAGCTCGTCCGTCATCCCTGGAACCGAACTCATGCAATCATGCATGGATGAATCTATGCAGAGCCAGACTTCGTCCAGCAGTCGAGCAGAGGTGCAACACAACGAAGGACGAGGGTTTCAAGGGTAGTGCGCTCTACTCAAAGGATCAAGGAGCATAGTAACTGTAGTTTATAAAGGGAGAACGAGTCACGCAAGTCTTATGAAGCCCTGATAGACCCCTCACAAGGCCCTTGCAGAACCCTTGTAGAACCCTATTCCGGTCAGAGCAGCGGGCCCCTGCCTCGGCCCGATCTCCCTCCATCCCTTGCCGCAGCGCAACTGGCTCCCCGTCGCTGCCTCCTGTCTGTTCGGGGTTTAGGGTTTGGGGTTTAGGGCATTTAGGGGTTGAGAGTTTCTTTTTGGGGGTCTCTGTCTGTTCGGGGTTGATTTGTTCCGCTAAGGGCCCAAACGCTGCTGAAACTGGGCTTGCTGCCCGCAGCAGCATGAGGCTCCCCGGTGATTTCGTGCAAACCTGGTTCGACCTCCTCTCAAGCAGACTGGCCCGAAACGGATCCTTCTGGCATTGCTGTTTGCCGAAGATTTCTCTTGGAGGCATATGAATATGCAAAGAAGGCTCAAGCTCAAGTTCCCCATGATGTCTGCTTGCAAAATCCCTGTGAAGCCTCAAAATTGAGGATGAGCTCTGGTGACTCGAAGCTGACATGCCGCAAAAAGCTGAGGACCGGCCTGGCTCTTGGTCCTCGTCTTTCCGGACGGGGCTCGGCTGGACCGCTTGCGGGCTGGAGGACAGCAGTCTTGGCAGTTCGGTGTCACAGCTCCCGTCGCCTGAACATTCACTGAGAGACAACTTTCCGAGAAAAGCAAAAGCCAGTCGAACTCATTTGGGGAAGTACTTCTCAAAGCCTGCCACCCTTCCCTCGCCTGGCCTCTGGTCTCAGCCGGCTGGGGCTCCATGCTTCTGGTGGATTCACATCCCATTCGAGCTGCGAGTACGGTCCAGAACGTCTGGAAGCTGCCTTTGACTCTTGGGCCGAGCACACTCGGGCCGTTCGGTTTTTGCGTGGGAAATGGCCCGCAAACTCTCCGTAAACCTGGGCCTTGCTGTGAATGTGCTGAGAGCTTGGGTCAGCTTACGCACGTCCTTGAACAAGATCTGTCCCATCACGTCCCATCCCTCCACCTCTACACACGAACCACGGCTCGCGTGGGATCGATTTAAACAATCCTGAGCGGTAAGATGCGGCAGCCGGGCTGCGGCCTGGTCCTTTGGAAATCTCTCCTACCAGTACTGTCCCAGGTGGGCTCAAGCCAACCTCTCCCCAAAGACTCCAATATCCCTTAGTTAAGGAGTATACCTGAAATTGTATTAAGGATCCTACTAGAATTTAAGGTATATTCCGCAATTAGGGGATATTGGAGTCTCTGGGTCTCTCAAGCCTGAGTTCTGCAAGGCAATCCGAAGATCTAAGCCCCAGCAACCCGTCTGACCCCATCAATGCTGCATGGTAGAGGGTTGATTTCCTTGGCATTGGGTTTCTTGGGCGGCTTTAGGTATGAAGCATGCCAAGCTGTTCCATCACCTCGAGGTTCGGTGGTGGGGTCAGTTTCGTTGTCTCGCATCCTTGGGTCCCTACTTCCACCTGGATTCACTCTCTGGGGCCCGGGGGCAGGCTGGAAATGGATCCGAAACGGCGGTGCTCAGCCATGTCTACCTGGAATGTTATAGAGTATAGAATTTGATGGCTCCGGGCTTCAATGCAGGCTTTGAGGACCTGTGGCGGCCTTTGGCTAAAAGGGAGACCTCTTGAAGGTCTGAAACCCACCCGTTCAGTCTTTGCTAGCTCATACAAGCGCACTTTCGAGTCGTTGCCTCCAGCAGCCAGAGTATGACCAGACGACCACGCCAATGCTCTGATGGGGTCCAGGGAATGACTCAGCACCGAGACCAATAGAAGGTACTCAGTTTTATACACATAGATTTTTCCGTTCGCGCTCCCTGCAGCAAGCCTTTCATCAGACAATGCAAGTGCCAGGACAGCTTCATGGGCGTCGTTCCGGGTGGTCTGGTACATTTGGGCCTGCAGTGCGAAATCGATCAACGACACGCTCCCATCAACACTCCCAAGCGCCACGTATCTCGCCCACGAAGCCACAGTTTCGACGCCCGGGACGGTTCTTTCAAAGATAGGCGTCAGACCACCGTACACATACCCACGCACGTGAGAGTCTGTGTTCGCTGTAACGATCCTCCCATCTGCGCATGAAACAGCAGTGACCTGCGCCGCACCACCTCTCAACAATTTTTGGAAAAGCTTCAGCTGGAACCCTCCCTCGCCCGCTTCGACCTTGAACAACTCCACATTCCCACTGTGGCTGGCGGCAGCCAGGAATTCACCGCACCATGCTACGCCTGTCGCAGGAACGGAGTAACGAAATTCGAGAGACTGATGGATGAGGCGATACACCACGATCATTCCATCAACAGTGCCGGCCGCCAGATACTGCGCACGCTGCGACCATGCCAATGAAGTGATACCACTGTGCCGTTCTTGAGTCGCTCGCAGTATATACTTTCCGCCATGTGAGTAATCAGGTTTGTAGACCCGCAACGTGTTGTCGTCGCCTGCAGCTGCCAGGACATCGGGATGGCCAGCAAACACAACCGCATTGATGCTTCCTTGGGCTTCCTGCAGAGTCTGAACGACTTCGTAGCTGTCGCTGTGAGCCCGTGCATGCTCCGAAAGCTCCACCATTCCAGCTTCTTGGCAGTGTCGCGTCAATCCTCTTCCGGGTCGGGCTCCGGCGGCGACTCGCGAAAGCACAGCCTCACTCCCCGCCAATCAGTGACCCTGTAAGGAGCACAGCCTCGAAGATCGCAGTGTTTGCAGTCGCGTTGCCAGCCTCGTAACGGTGGCTCAACAGAACGAGAAACTGAGCCGGCGCCTGGCCGCACCCGAAGCTGGTGGACTGCGCCAGGAGGCTGTCACCCTTGCCCAGGAATTGACCCTGCAGCTTCACCGTCATCAAAGCGCCATCCCTGGTTGCTTGGGTCTTGTAGCTCGTGCGGTCCTCGTCCACTTCCCCATAGCCACGGAGCGGGCAGGCAGCACTGCCTGCAGCAACTCCCCCAAGTTCATTGGCATGGAATAAAGCGGTAGGCTGCTGACCATCGGTGCCGACAGCGGTACAGGAAGATCCCCCTGCAAATACATGGGGTTCATGTCCACGATACGAACTTTGAGGCTTTTGCTGACAAGTCCCCTTGCTCGGTCTTCCACCAACTCCCAGGCAGCTTGCATAAACTCTTGCTCCTCTGAAACCAGAAATGCCCTGAACTCCTCGATCCATTTGCTCATTAGCTCCTCTTCACTGATGTACTGCATCCACGGCACGAAATTGACGATGACGTGGAGCTTCTCGAGAAGCTTGGAACCGAATGCTTTCCGGTACTGTCGCCACATGTCCCGGCGCGGGCCCAGCTTGCGGCGGATGGCTCCGTTGACAACCCAGAAGACTGCATCCAGCCCTTCTACGTCAGCCAGGTGACTGATGGTCTGGCTGAACTGTCTCTCGTCCACGGCTGTGCCCTCCGTGTCACCAAAGCCAGGGATGTCGAAGAGGCGGAGTCGAGGTTGGATCTCATCGCCGAAGGCATGGCCGCTGATCTCAGAAACATTCTTCGTGTGAGAATTCCAGCTGTTTGAATACCTGCAAGACTCATTCATCGTCAAGAAGCGACATGCCGCCGACTTGCCTGCCCCGGTGAGTCCAGTCAAGAGGATGGTCTTCTGCTGCATATCATTTCTCTTCTGCTGACCCCTGTAAACGTCGTAAGTTTCCTTGAGCAAGGAGATCCTGGCGCGTCGAAGACTCAATACCTCTTCTGGCATCTCGCTGGCATCCATCTTCCGCTGAAGGTCCAAAACCTCCTGGAAATGAAACAGCTCCGTGTTGCGAACCTCCACCAGCATCCACCAGCAGCCTCAAGGTTTTCTCCACCTCCGTGCCAACCTTCATGGACAACTCCACCGAGAGATCACAGGCCTTCCCACACCACTGCTGAAAATCTGCGACCTTGCAGGCAACTTGTCCAGAAGAGACTCTGCACAAATCTCCCTGTGCGCGGCTGGACGTCGTCGTATCGATCTCCGAAGATCGAAATCAATTAAGCGCCGGTCGGCCGTTAAATCGAAGCTCACGGTCTCGCCTTGGATGCTGTCACTCCGGAACTTACCCCGAAACATGGAAGGCTGGCCACAACGGCAGTCTTGCTCATAGTCCCAGCGGTGATCTGAACTTTCGCGAGATCTGCAATGGCCACGTAGACGATGCGAGTAAAGAATCCACAGAGCTTAAACGAGCTCCGCATGCCGTAGTGTTCGTGCGTCCGCTGCATGGTGAGCTGCTGGGAGTTGAGCCGCATGGTCGCCTTCCTGCGCAGAGGCTCCGAACAGTTGTCGCCTGGACATACATAGAACGAGCTGGCCGTTGATGTGTCTGCAATCAAGCGCAACACCACCTGGTGGCCGGAAGCAGGAAGAACGAAGGAAGTGCACTGGGACCGCCGTGAACAGTTTGGGGCTGTGCATGTTGACACTACCACGCACACGCACACACAGGAGTCCCTTGAGAACGGAATATTCAGAAAAGTGGTGCCAGTCTCTGGGTCCAGCACTCTCAGCACTTCTTCGGGAAAGGTCTGTCTCTCTCTCTCTCTCTCTCTCGATCGGAGGGAAAGTGGATAGGGTAAGAATGGCAGCAGTTGCTTATCATACTTATGATGTTCGCACAGGCTCTCGTTCTGGTGACGGGGTGTAGGAGTACATTCGGCAAGCAAACAAATCGACTCGTTATACGTTACTGATGTGGTTCATACACTGGAGTACCAACAACACCCAAACAGCGGCTGATAAAGCTATCTGTCCAGCTTGCCACAACCTGGTCTTGACCCTCGTCCGGCACGATCCAGAAGGTCACCTTGCCCTGCTCCTCCTCGCGGAAAATGCCTCCATGGACTTCGAAGTTCTTGATCTGTGGCGTGAAAAAGGCCTTGTAGATCTGGAGCATTGCGGCTGGGAGATACACCAGGAAAACTAGGACAACAAAAACCAAGAGCAAGTGTATGGGAGCTGCACCACGACGGTGAGACATGAGGGCAGGGACTTGTCCTACCAGCGAAGGCAGGTCCGCCAAGCTCGTGTCAGACACGTCAGGTTCCAAATCTGGGGCAACTTCGTCAACGGTTCCGCTGCGAGACGTGAGCTCGATGCCTTCATCCCTTGTTGGAGGTGGACGGACAGCCCGGCTCGCCTGGAATATCCATCCCTGATTCCAATGGTAAGATTGAACCTGCTCATGGGCAAGGCCTTCCATCAGCAGGAAAGTTGGAAGTGATCGGGGGTTTTGCATGAGCCATTGACATTCATGCCATCGAATTTTGGGCGACTGCACAAGTCCAGCCAGGTTCACGAGGTACAGTACCAAGGGCAATGCTCGCTGAATGCCTTCCAAAGGCACATCGTTCAAGGGCATTCCTTTGAACAGCACACTTTGCCACAGCTCCACGAGCAACACTGCCAAGTTGACGAAGGCCAGAACAAGAGTACAAACTCCGATGTTGTTGTGAATAATGCTCTTGTCTGGGAGTTGGAGCCCGAAGCCTTGGAACATGGCTTTGTCAATGGCAATCTGCCTCAAGTAGTCGGCAAGCAAAAACGACGAGCTCGCTATCACGGCGGTGCAAGACAAAGCCGCGATGGCAAAAGCCGAACACCACAACATCACAGAGCCGTCCTGGAGGGAGACCTCGCTCAGAGATCGATTGAAAGCCACATATTGGAATGCCATAAGGCCGGCAAGGCCAGGGGCATGGTTCGCAAGCGTCCGGATGGCCAGCTTGTACAACGGCTGCATCTGATACGCCCCATCGGCCACGGCCATGTTGCAGGCAGGCGTTCCAATTTCTCAACAGTAGCTACCTAGTCAAATTGAGCGCAAGCCATGATCGCATGCCACTTAAGGTTGTCTGGGCGCGGTGCGTCGTTCTTTTGGTGGGAATACCTGCGAAACTCGAGCAGCTGACTGCCTGCATCGTGCCTGTTGTTTTGTTTGCTGCTGTTGTGGAGAGAGGCGGGGGCGGCAGTGCTTGTTTTTTGGTGTTGCGGAATGCAGCTGCTTTAGCTGTTGTTGTTGCTGCCGGTGCCTTTGTTTTGCCTCCTGCATGGTATTATACGCGAAGCAGGGCATTAGGTCTCATACTGCAGTGAATTGCCCGTCGATTTCAGGGGTTGTGATTCGCTGGTCATCAGCCAGTCCATGCATAGGTAAGTCGGCAAGGAAGCGCCGAGGCGCTGAGAAACCACTTCGGAAATTCCTTTCAATATAGTTTCACCTGGCAAAATGCCGCTTAATTCCACCACACCAATCAAGTGAATTAGCATCCTTCATGGCGCAAGTGCATATAATTGACATGCACAAAATTGTCAAGAAGTGCCAGAAGGTTATGTACATCAGTTCACACCTTTCAACTTGTTCTATTCATAATTTCCAGTCGCAGTGCCGTGCCAATTTAAGCTCCCTGCAGAACTACTGCACACGATAGAAGGCACGCGAATGGATACCTCCTATGATGTATAGTGCAAGGTTTGGCAGGCAGAACTACGACACACTATAGAAGGCAGGCGTGCGCCAACCTCCTATGATTGAAAGTGCAAAGTTGACGGGTGTCGGCCGTGGTTTTGGCTGTTGCTGTGGGCGTGTCTTGTCTTGTCGCTGTTGTGGCGGGGGAAGGATATTGTTTTCAACTGCTGCAGGATGTGTTGTCTGTGTTCCTGCAAGCTTGTTTATTTGCCGCTGCTGTGCCAAAACCGTCATTCACTTGCTGACTTACCGGACCTCGTTTGCGGAGTACAACAACAAAAAGGAGCGGAAAAAACAAAAGCTCCTTCGCCCGACATGGATGACACATGGGCTGAAGCTTGAGCAACCGGCCCAGCCCGCATTGAGCAAGCTTCGCTCGTGCGACAAAAGTTTCGAGATCGCATTTGAAGAATCCAGCGCCACGGGATCTACGTACAAGATCGTTTCGAGGTCCTGGCTGGGCTCTCGAGATCTAGTGAACATCATGATTGACTCTCCAACAGGCATTGCCGCAATCGATGACGCGCATAATGTCCTCAAGTACATGGAACGAAAACACAAGGTGCCTTCGTCATGGTTGCATGATGTCAGCATTGACCCCGACAACAACAACAACAACAAGAAAACCAGCACCGACGATAACCTACCCGATGTCATGACGAAAGCACTGAAAAAGAAAACACCGTTTCCCATATTTTTTTTGGAGTTCACCTGCATGGTTGAGGTTTGGATGTTTTGACTTTCTCAACATGGTTGAACTTTGTTTTTGAAACAGTGATTGACCGCTGATTTCACTTTGGTGATGATGATGCCGCATGATGCACATGTATTGTTTGATTTCTGCAGAATCTCGCTGCTGTTGCTTGTTTCGCGGCAGATGTACGAACCTGAAAGGTTTTGGAGGCCGCTGACAGTTTGTGAAAGTCTCGACAGTCAATCCTTTTTTAACTTCGAGAGTAAGGCTCTGTTGGATGTGCCGGGTCCAAGGGGTACGCATGGAACGGTACAATGGGTACGTATGGTGCAAGGTGACGTGTACGGCAATTTGCATGCGACATACCGTACTTCGCTTGACATGTACCAAATTTAGAATTATCTCCTCCGAGTGCTCGCGACATAAGTGAAAAACTGTGCTAAAATGCGTTTTGACCGCGGGCTCGTTACAAGCATGAGCGACGGGGCGTTGCCAGCCTCGCAAGTAGTCACGAGCCTCGTGTCTGCGGAAGGCAGCCCGCGGGAGCTGTGTCATCACTATAGCGCTTCCTGTTTTATCCTATCCGATCTTACAGTTTCGCATAATTTCTCGAATCACATCAAGTCGGGAAAATCTTCTCGATCTTCTCGTAGCTGCCCGGAGCATCCTAACGCCGGACGCCTGGAAGGTTGAAAGGTGTCCAACAAACCGTACCGCTGCATTTTTGTATCGACCCCCTCACGCTTAGTCGAGCGGATGAGCGTTGGTCTGGTGGGGGTGCAGGCCCGGCCCGCCCCGGCGCTGCAATTACTCGCGAAGACTAAGGTTGCGTCACAGCACGTCGCACCCCTCCGCCGCGGCGCCGCTCATTACACGACGAGGTCGAGCAGTCGCATCGGACGGCACTCCCGGCGCCGTGATAGTTTATCGAAAGCCGACAGCCGACATAGCCTTTTCTTGCCGCAAAATGCGCTAGATACTGAATTACTTCTGTGACCTGCAGCAGCAAAAATCGAGCGTCGTCTTCGAATTCTTACGGGATCATGACCGGGCCCGTATCTTCCATGCTGCGGCTTATGCACCAACAATCCCAACAAGAAAATGCAAAGGCGGCATCCTTTTCACACGGTCCGTGATGGTAGGGGGACAAGGACGATGGTCGTGAATGTCCGTTGCCGTCAAGCGGTTGGCCACCTAGAACCATTGCGTTGCAGCCGGTCAAACCAGCACCTCGACGCATCCGTCCCAATCCTCTTTTGCGCCTCTTTTCCGCAGAGGATTTCCAAATTTCAATACTATATTGCTGCACGGCTCACCCAGCATGGAAATATAATTCACTGCCGCTGATATCCTTCGAAGGCCGGTTCCTGCCACCCCGCACAGCGTGCTGCACCGCGATCGCTCCACCACAGTGGTGCCCAGGCAGTGGGGGCCACTGCATGCAACGCTGGCGGCGTCCCGTGCAGCTCGGACCATGAAGCTTAGCGGAACATTAAAACTCAGGGCAACAACGGAGACTTACATCTTCCCGGCCTGCATATAATGCTGATATACTCGCCCGTAAATGTTTTTTTGCGCACCCCTTGACCGCAAGCATGTCCGCGACGAGCGCAAGCAAGCGCAGGAGCTGCACGGCCTCGCCACCAAGTAGGTCGCCGACCTCGACCCCGACAACCACAAAACAGCAGCGTCGGGCCTGGCCGAGTTCAGGGTATGTGCTGTGCCGCTTGCGGCGTGCCGCATTCGTCAAACCAGAGCCCGCTAGACGTCGGCGCGCGGGTGTGCCTCGCCTTGACGTGTGAAAAGAGGGAAACGACTGCGGCATCGATTGCGAGATGGGATCCACGATAATCCACGCCAAGGCGGGGACCCGTTAACGACAACCTCGATACGCCGCTCGTCGGCGATGGGCACATCGAGGTTGCACACGCGCGCGACAGCGTGCTCACGAGGCAGGGCACACGTGGACAGGACGCCAGAGGTGGCACACGCGGCGCGATGATCGGCGTACGGGTCTAGCTGTCCGCGGCAGCTGCATCTGCGCGCGCGAGCTGCATGCTTGCGCCGCAGCAGTGGCACGCGGAACTGGGCACTGGGGATGGTGACGTCGTGATGCGTGAGCAAGACGTTGAAAACACGGCCGGCAAAAGACCCCGCTTGTGAGAGCAGCAGCGCACGCGAGCAACAGGAAGGTCAGCAACATGCGTCTCATGCCCGCGCTCATCACAAGCGTGGGCGGCACGTAGTTGCCAGCCGTTGAAGGACCGCAGTTCGGCGGCTTCCCTAGGTTGGCAGGGAGGAGGTAGCGCAATGGGCCGTAAGGTCCGGGGGGCAGGATGCGGAGCAGGTAATTTGCGCGAGGCGCGGCACAAAACAACAGCAGGAGCCACGCAACCTGCAAGCTGTCGGGCGGGGACGCGCTGCAAGAGGCGATCCTGCTCCCCACGCTCCAAACCGAGCTGGCGAGCTACGAAGGCGCCATGCCCCAAAAAAGAACCGAGCACTTTGAGCCCCTGGCGCTGCGGGGACAGGGACCAGTCGCCAACCCGAACGGGTTTGGAGTCGGCTGCGAGGTGGTTCCTCGGCAGTGTTCCAGGTCCTGGTCTTGCACTCGTGCAGCCGGATACGCGCATTGACCCAAAAAGCGCGGCGGCGAGGGCGTCGTAGAGAGCATCCGGGGACGCGTTCTGGCGGTGCGACGATGTAAACGTCGTGGAAGAACGCGAAGACAGCCTCCCTGGCTGCGTTTGGATTTCGTGGCGTGTCACGTTCCAACCACGACCCGTCGTCATGCTAAGCGCTGGCCCGAAACCAGGGCAGACGACTCATGCGACTGCATCCCAATCACTCCTTGCGAAACTGGCGGCATCAAACAAGTTGACAAGTTGTGGCTAGAAGCCTTGTCCGACGCAACAAATATATGGCATCGCACAACACGTGGGCCTATGCGCCGGCCACATCAATCGACACGACCCTCGCGCGCGAGTGAAATTTCGCAGCGGCGCAATAGACGCCAGCAAATGCTGCTGTGCCGGCGCGCATGCTCAGGGCGAGCTGACACCGGAACCAAGCATCTGGAGTTGTGCATCGGGTTCCAGGCAACACTACATGGAAAAATTGCCGCGTGCCACGCAGGATGCGGAGATGTCGTGCCGGAGGACGAGCAATGCGCATAGCAGGAAGGGGGACATGCCTGAGATAATAACAGAATATGACAGACAAAGGGCTCGGTATCGCACGCGTTTTCGGCAGGTGAAACGGTGCGTGTAGCCAGGGCGGCATCTTTTGCACATTGCCCCTTCGACTCACGAGGACTACGGTCCTTTCAGGACGAGGACAACGGTGGAGTTCTGAGTAGTCTGTAAAGCCGTCGCGAACTGTTCAAAATCATCTCGATTAGAAGGCCACATTGGTAAATTTGCGACATCACACTATGAACTATGACCAGGATACGCGACATTACAAATGTTCAACTCATCATCCCATCGCTTGGGAGGGCGACCAGGCCGTCGCCTTAGCTCACTGTTGAAATTGTGCTGGGACGGGGGCTCCAAATTGCCGCACGTAACTAATACTACGTAATGGCCAAGCCTTCCTCACAGCCAAGTTCATCACGAACCATCACGAACCGGTGCTGATTGGCATTATGGGCGCTGCACCAACGAACCACCGGATGTTGCTGGAGAGCAAACAATACCCGAGCATTCATGCGTGTTCATGCGTCGCATTGCCTCTTCCCAACTTTCATCCGCGTTGCGACGCCAACCGACAATGCAGCGTACCAGTTTCCGTTAGCAAACATCGAGCTGTTCAAGTTGGCGTACGTCACTGCCAACGTAGAAAGGCCCAGCAGGGCCGCAGGAGTTACCACGGCATGGTAAACCTTCAGTCTGCCTTTGATTGACGGATGTTATTTGATGAATACATTACATGCTTCAGCTTGTTGAATTTGCCCTACGCTGCACTGATGCGATGTGCCAACCCTGTCACAAGCAGACGCTGAAGGTCCCCTCGTACTTTCCGTCCAAGGTACATGTGTGCGTGGTCGTCGCTTAGAACTGGAATCATATCAACGTCACCGCCGATTAAAAAGGCCTCACGCGAAGTGACAATTGTGAACATGCGAATTCTGCTGCATTCAACGAGAAGCCCACTAACGCCAACTCAAAACTCGATGACTCCAGCATGCCAACAAGCTCATGATAGCTCATGCCACGACTTGGCATACAGCATTAAATCGGCAGCTAAGCGAATATTGATCAAATTGGTGGCACCACCAAATTCGATGGCATGGAGCCGTCCACACTCTAATTGCTTGTTTTGGCCCAGCATTAAACAAAATACCGCGCATGACGCCACCTTGTTGTGAATACAACGTCCTTGGCAAAGCTATAGAATGAAAAGCAAATCCTTGCTCTTGCAATGCTCGAAAGCCAAGTCAATTCAAGTCAAGTCCTGCATGCACAAGGCGGCGTTTTGGAGGAGCAGGCAATCAAACACAACGCTACCACTGCAGATGAATATACACAGTGTATCACAGTGTCAAACTGCGGTTGAGCCTGACATCACGTCACCGTCAAAATCACTGGGCACACAGTCCGTTTACGATTGACTATTGTGTTCGACCCAAAATCCGTGAACGCATGCTTTGATGGTGGATTTGGTCACAAGCTTTGCTTACGTGACAAACCTCGCAATCAAATTCGAGTGCTTTTGTGCAAACACAGTCAAACACACACGATGCATGATCCACGCCAGAGCTGGGTCGACAACCCATTCGCTCCACAACTTGCTCTTGGTCTGCAACCGTCCATGTACCAGTTTGAACAAAACTGTGTAAATCACCTGCAACCAAGCAACAGGCCTCCAATTCTGCACGTTAGACGTGTTTCCTTTTGTCGCCAACATCGTACACACTGTCCGGTTCCACGATGGGTACATGCATCCATCTTGTCAGAACCGATTGTATACCTGCAAAAATGGAACCAATAGATCATCAAGGGTATAACACGGGTCTTGCATGTGTTGCAAATGCAAATGTGGCTCCGGATGCTCCCGAACTGTAGTAGCAGGTGCAGCATTCGTGACGGGGCATGTGGTGCATCGGCGGCATTGTGGGCGGCAGACGCGGCATGAGCAGTTGCTCCGAAGAGTTGCGGCCAGGCGCCCTGCTGCAAAAACTCGTGCCTTCCCTCGAGCTCGTTCGGCGCTGGACGGAGCTAGGCTGGCTTTCGGAGAAAACACGTGTTGGGTGAGGGTGAACAATTAGCAATTCCTCCCAGGCTTACTCCACGGGCCGGAGGTTAGCTCGCAACGCCGCCAGGACGGTTTCGCGCATCTTTTCATGGTAGGAAAAGTTTGCAATTTTGGAACCGGTTGGCATACGACGTTTGATAAAACAAGGTTGTGGAGCGCAGCAAGCTCGGCCGGGAAGCCTGCCTCGCCTGAAGCCGTGCGTCACCGGGAGGTTGTGGTAATTGGTGGCGAGGCTGGGGTGGTTTCAGCCCCCGCAGTTGCAGTGAGGCTGTTGGAAGCGGGTCGGAGGCAGGACATGGCAACAATGCCTGTCGCAGTGGAGCCGCGGTGTGGCGCTTTTCTTGGCGGACCGGCTACGACACCAACGAACTCAGCAAGGGATGCAACATGGCGTGGGAGCACTGAACAGAGGGCGACACCAGCACGGGCGGCCCAAAAGCCAGGGACACGTCCTCAAAGGCCGTCGTGACTGCATTCGTTGGGATGACCGTGCTGAACGGACCGAAAACAGCACCGGGCCACCACTCACCGAGCAGAACTGTAGCCTCTATGCGTTCCGCCGCTCAAGCATCCTCAACGCAAAGCATCCACCAGAAGACGGACATGCGAGGCGGAAATCGTGGTTTCACAACAAAAAAGGGCGGCGGACCCACGTTTGTGAACCGGAGCCCAACCTCCGCGCCGTCTGACAGAACTCGTGGCGGGTCGCATGCGAGTTGGGGCTTCTTTTCCTTGCTTTGCTGGGGCTTGCCACTCTTTTGGGTTGCTCACTGGTCTCTTGGTTATCTGTGTATCTTTTGTTGCTGGGTTTTGAAGTTAAGCTGCAAACCCAGCAAAAACTTGCGACTCCGGCTCATCGTACGTCTTGAAGCCGTCCCCTCATTTGGAGATTCCGATTCATCGCGTGTTTTTAAAACCTCCCTTTCATGCGCACAAATTTCTTAAACACGCCCCTTCATTCGGCATTCCGTCTTACACACCACGCCGCCCATTGGGCGATCACATATCCTAAACTGGTCCCTGCCCCCCAATTGGATTTGGGCGAGTCCGGCTCATCATATATCTTAAACACGCACCCTGATTGGGCGATTCCGGTTCATCAAATATAGCTTGAACCCCCCCTCCCCTTTCCGCTTCCCCCGTTTGGGCGATTTCGATGCGTCGTAGGTGTCGCCGCACGCCCCCATTGGGCGATTCCAGTATACCTTCAACATGGATGTTGCTTCATGGCATAATATCTTAAGCACGCCCCCTAATTTCGCACTGCCGGTACATCATATCTCCTAAACACGCACCCTCATTTCGCGATTCCGGTACATCATCGTCGTCGTCATCGCTATACATCTACATCTACATCTACATCTACATCTATATCTATATCTATATCTATGATAAGCGTATATACATATATAATTTATATATATATATATATATACAGATATGTATGTATATAGATATATATTGGGGAGCCTCGGAAGGCTTAAGACACATAGCTTTTGGGTGCCAAGGGGTTGGCGCGATCGAGCAATAAGTGGTGCCAAGATGTTGGCGCGATCGAGAAATAAGTGGTGCTAAGGGGTTGGCGCAATCGAGCAACAAGTGGTGCCAAGGGGTTGGCGCGATCGAGCAATAAGTGGTGCGAAGAGTTGGCGCGATCGAGCAATAAGTGGTGCCAAGCGTTGGCGCGATAGAGCAATAAGTGGTGCCAACGGGTTGGCGGGATCGAGCAATAAGTGGTTCCAAGGGTTGGCGCGATCGAGCAATAAGTGATGCCAAAGGGTTGAAGCGATGGAGCAATCATACGACTTTGGCGCCAACGACCCAAAAAAGGCGCCAAAGCATCGGCGCTAACGACCAAAGATAGTGACAAAGCATCTGCACGAACGGCCGAAGAGACGGCGGTGGCGGCAGCGGAGGTGGCGGTGGTGCTGGT
This sequence comes from Symbiodinium sp. CCMP2592, assembly GCA_905221615.1. NCBI lineage: Eukaryota > Dinophyceae > Suessiales > Symbiodiniaceae > Symbiodinium > Symbiodinium sp. CCMP2592. Next base: position 287,772 of record CAJNDT010000835.1, on the reverse strand, counting down.
GGGGGCGTGGCGGTGGTCTTAGTGGGGCGTTGACGGCATCCTGTACGATCCCGAACAGTTCTGAAGTGCTGCCAACAGTTCCGACAGGTCCCGAACGCTTCCAAACGCTCCCGCCCCGAATGGTTCCGAACGATCCAAAACGGTCCCGAACAGTTCTCAACGGTCCTGAACGGTTCCAAGCGGTCTGAACACTTCCGAACGGTTCGGAACGGTCCCGAACGGTCCCGAACCGTCCCGAACGATCCCGAAACGAACAGTGCCGAACCGTTCGGCCGTTCAGGAACTGTTCGGGACCGTTCAGAACCGTTCGGGACCGTTCGGGATCGTTCGTGTAGAAACTTACAAACACTAGCACAGCTCGCACAGCCTGCACAGCACTTTCGCACTCACAGCAAGAGAGGTGTCGCTTGGTTCTTGCACTACTGCTGACCTACTTCGCTGCTTCACAGCTCTCCGAACTTGAGCTCTGCATTCTAGATGCAGATAAAACACGCGGCCCGCAGCTTCAAACTGGAGTGATATGCTTGCATATCACGCTCTTCTCGCTGGCAAAACTCTTCTATACTAAAAACTCACATCGTGGCAAAAACATGCTCATGTCTTCACATGCACCACAACTGCACATTGGTTGGTGAAAGTAAAACCTCGTTCCACAGCTCATGCCCTCATGCACTGCACAGGCTGGCTCTATGCTGTCATACCGCAGGTAATCTTACATATTTTCACACACCCTTTCGGGATGACAGCTTCAGACACTCACTCGATCAGGCAATCTCGTAGCGATCAGCATAACATGTTTGATCATTGGTCCATGCCGAATGACCTAACACGCTCACCAGCTTTCTGATTCTCACTCCAAGTGTCGCACCATGCACGAAGCACACGGCGACCTGAACGATGGTCGCGTACCCTTAGCTCTGACATGCTTGCAGTCAGTTCTATGACAACGATCCCCCATACTCAAAGGTGCCAGCTCATCATGTCCCAACTCGGGCTTGCAGCATCCGCATGGCAGAAGCTCTCTTCCTACCATGCCCTGTTGCGTGCTGCAGTTGGCATTCCCATGGAACGTAACAGAATCCTCCCCAAAGATAAAAATAGGTCGTTGATGACGCGTCCTCCAGAATTGGTCTCCTTTGAACCTTCCAGAATCACATCACCATGATCATTGAGAAATCGTGGTGCACTCGTAGGATTGGCGATCGGTTCACCGGCACAACCCAGTAGCCGCTAGCAAACCCAGCAACCCATTCGCGAAAATGGTCATCATCAAAATCCAGACGGGTCTGTGCTGAAGCTCGGCCCCATAACGCCCTGAATGACACTCCCTGGATCTTAGCGTGTTTGGCCTAAAGACACGGAACCTGTTTTCTTATTGCAGCTGCCCTAGAAAGATTTGAAGGAAAAACTGCAAACACGACGCAAAGAAGTCTCACCTGCTAGAAGGCCTCTCTCACTCGCATCTTTCCATGGGACATGAGGAAGAGCTCAAAGCTTGCTTTCAGTGTATTTGTTTAGAACTTCTCTTCGAGTCGCCGTGTCTTCGCGCTGAAGTGCCTGTTTTGGAGACTTCCGGTTTGCGAAGCAGGCATTTATTTGATTCAACCGGACGCTGTGCAAATCCTTGTTGTTTCTTTCAGTCGGTGCTGGACACTTCGCGCAGATGACCTTTTCCAGACTGTGAACGGTCGAGCATAGGTTTTTGAAGTGTTCCGGAACCCAGGGTTCGAACTCCTCGGGGGCCCGGGGGGGGGGGGAGAACATATAACTCCGGAACTCAGGGGTTCGAACTTCTCGAACCCAGGTTCAACCTGGAGTTTGAACTCTATGTTCAAACCCTGGGTTCGGAAACTTTATGTTCGAACCCGGGGAGTTTGAACTCTATGTTCAAACCCTGGGTTCGGAAACACTCTATGTTCGAACCCGGGGTTCGGGAACTCTACAGGGGAGGCCCTTCGAGGCTTCCTACGATTCTGTAGGAAAAAAGAGCTCCGGCAAGTGGAGCTTCCAGACGCAAAAAGCACCGCGCACGTACAGCAAGCAATCGAAACAGTTGAAGCTACAAGCTGAGAGGAAAACGTCTGCCAGTACATGCCGCAAAATCCTCGCATCAGCGTGCCAGCATTTAGCCGCAGCAAACTTATCAAGAGCATTACAATAGGAGGGCGGCGAGCCTCATGTGCATCAGAGGTGAGCCTGTTTAACGTCTTTGGTCTCGACCCAAACTGCAAACAGCAGACGTGCTTTTTGCAGCTTTACTTCAAAGCAGCAAGTCCAGATGCAGCGCAATATGTACGATGGAACTGGGCCACACCTGCAGCCACTGTCCTGAACATCTTCTTCACCTCCACTCTTCTCTGAAACATAATGCGCGAGCTGGAGAAACCATGGGAACCCACATGTACTCCACAGGGAACCGAGCTGACACACTGCAAGAGCCAAGGGGGCCCGCCCAAACCTTTGCGCAATATATGCTGGGAAAACCATGGGAACCCACTTGCAATGCTGCAAAAAGCAATGAACCCACACGGAACCCACCGTCGATGCTGTTAAACCATGGGAACCCACTAAAAATGCTGCAAAAAACAGGGAACCCACAGGGAACCCAGCTGACATGCTGCAAAAGCTAAGGGAGCCCGCCCAGACCTTTGAGCGATATATATACTGGAAAACCATGAAAACCAACTTCAAATGCTGCAAAAAACCAAGGAACCCAACAGAGAACCCACCGTCGATACTGCTACAAACCATGGGAACCCACTTAGAAATACTGCAAAAACCGGGGAACCCACAGGGAACCCACCGTCCATGCTGCAAAAACCATGGGAATCTACAAGAAAGCTAAGTGAAGAACAAACACAGACCCACCCGAAATGCTACAAAAACAAGGGAACCCATACGCAGCCCACCTGAAGTGTTGCAAAAAATAAAGGAACCCACAGAGAACCCACCGTCGATACTGTTGAAAACCATGGGAAACCGCTTACAAATGCTGCAAAAACCGGGGAACCCACAGGGAACCCACCGTCCATGCTGCAAAAAACATGGGAATCTACAAGAAAGCTAGGTGAAGAACAGACACGGACCCACCCGACATGCTACAAAAAACAAGGGAACCCATATGCAGCCCACCTGAAGTGTTGCAAAAAACCAAGGAACCCAACAGAAAACCCACCGTCGATACTGCTACAAACCATGGGAACCCACTTAGAAATGCTGCAAAAACCGGGGAACCCACAGGGAACCCACCGTCCATGCTGCAAAAACCATGGGAATCTACAAGAAAGCTAAGTGAAGAACAAACACAGACCCACCCGAAATGCTACAAAAAACAAGGGAACCCATATGCAGCCCACCTGAAGTGTTGCAAAAAATAAAGGAACCCACAGAGAACCCACCGTCGATACTGTTGAAAACCATGGGAAACCGCTTACAAATGCTGCAAAAACCGGGGAACCCACAGGGAACCCACCGTCCATGCTGCAAAAAACATGGGAATCTACAAGAAAGCTAAGTGAAGAACATACACAGACAGACCCACCCGGAATGCTGCAAAAAACAAGGGAACCCATATGTAGCCCAGCTGCAGCTGCAGCTGCTGCAGCTGCAGCTGCAGCTGCAGCTGCAGCTGCAGCAGCTGCAGCTGCTGCTGCTGCTGCTGCTGCTGCTGCTGCTGCTGCTGCTGCTGCTGCTGCTGCCGCTGCCACGGTGAGCTTGACACGCTTCAGCATGCCGTAGCGCGAGCCTGTCGCGAAGCCGGCACTCGGGTCCGCCCGCCATGTGCGACTCGCCGACATAGCCTCGATGTGCCTGTCTCGGATGAGCGGCGCATTGACGTCATCGCTGACTGCTTTCCCTTGTGGCACGGGTCTCAACTCGCCCTGGACGTCACCATCGTGAGCCCGCTAACACGGCGCCGCGCGCAGAGCCGCAGGCAGGACAACGTTTGGATCGTTACGTTCTTCTTCATCTCGTAACCGCTTCTTCAAAAGTTTTCGAATATTCTCGGTTTGGAACTTACAAGGGCAGTCGGCGCGTAGTTCCCAGCACCCGCGTTGTCCACAGCCAGACTGGTGGGATTCTGCGTGTTACGACCTGATGGTTTCACGAAATGCGGCCTATCGATTTAGGCAGCGTGGAGAAACAATTGCTGCTCGGGCAGAGATTCGTGCAAAGCGGATTCGTTTTCATCTTGCAACGGCGTGTTTTACAATGTGCCATGCGTTCATTTGACCCGGACGATAACCTTATTGAAGGTCCAGCTTGCTTAGATGCTTGGTGTGCTTACTAACCCTGATTCGCAGGCGTTAAATGTTGAAGGCGCGGTTCGACAGTTGAGGGGTTCCATGCGTGCTAACTGCTAACAGTGGTGACCTTCACCTTCAGGTTTGCGGAGGCTGCATTGCTCCAGTGTTGCCGGAGCTTCCTGTGATGGAGGATGCATGCTTACGCTCTTCACAGCTGGCTTTCTTCGAGCTTGTGCGGTCGTGGTCGATCGTTCCGACCGTGTGGCGTTCCGGTGTACTTGCTCCTCTCCACAAAAGGCAAGAAGCTGCAATGGTGCTGCAGGCCAGATCACGATTTATCGGCCGATCAGTGCAGCTGTCAAAAGATTTTTGAACGACTTGTGTTGAAGCGCTTTCTGCCGCACGTGGAACCCTGGCGCGACGAGAGTGAGGCTGGATTCCGGGGGGGTGGTTGCGGAGCAAATCTACACCCTATACAAGCAGTTCGTGTTCGGGCGGGTCGTCGGAGATTTTGTGCATTCGTTGATGTACGGAAGGCTGTTGGAGTCACAAGCTGTTTGTGGTCAGTCACTTTTTCCGAGCCTGGGGTTGGGCAAGGCAGCAATTTGGCTCCATTCTTGTTCAAGCTTCTGCTGGACAGCGTTGCGGAAGATGTTTGTGCAGCTTGCCCAGGCGTCGCGCTTGGTAGCGGTCCCAATGCAGCGCGGGTCACGCTGCTGTTTTTTTTTTCCACGCGCCTCTTTTCGAACAGTGACCGCGGTCGCCGGCAGGCGGCTTGCGCTGAGCGGGGGGCCGCCGCGGACCTCGGCGAGGTCAGGCGCCGCACCCGCATCGCAAACGTCACCACCAGGCAGCTCGAGGAGGGACGCCGCAAAGGCACGCATGGCAGCGACCGCAAGGAGGCCGGACCAACGTTGGACCCAGCCTGCACAAGCAGCAGCTCGGATGAGGGGTGGAAGGCTGGCCGCACGGTGCCGGGCAAGGTGACGGAGGAAGGAGGCAGCTTCAGCACCGAAGCGCCCACCGACCTCGACCCCGCAAACGACGAGACGGGCCCGTCGCGCGCTAGCGAGCTCGGGGCTTGCGGCGCGCGTCGGCCTGGACGGCCGCGCCATGGGCGCGCGGCGGCGCCCGGCTGCGGCTCCCCGCTCCGCGTGACAGGACTGACGATCGTGGCGTCAAGCGCGAGCTGCGCCCCGTGCCAGAGGGGCAGGCCGCGTGCGACGACCTCACTGCGACGCGACGGGAACATCGATGTTCATGTCAGCAAGCCGGACGTTGCGTGCAACACGCGCGCCGCCTTCCCGGCACACACGGGCGACCGCATGCTCGAGCGGAAGGGCTCGCGTCGCCAACAACACTCCGGAGGTGGCACAAGCGGCGCGGTGGTCACCAAGCGGGTCGAGGCGGCCCCGGCAGCGGCAGGTGCGCGGCGTCAGGGGCAGTGCAGACCCGCCGCAGGGTGACAGCCGGTGACGTGGGGAGGACGGTGAGGGCACGGCCTGAGTGGGGCCCAGCTTGCGAAAGCAGCAGCGCTCGGGATGCAGGGTTTAGATGAGAAAGGTGCGTCTCAAGCGCGCGCTCGTCGCAAGCTGGCACGGCAGCCCTCTGCCAGCCACGCAGGTGGCCGTCCCCGTGCGGGGGTTGCTGTGCGGCAGGCGCGGCCGCAGCACTCCAGTCGGGTACGGGAAAGCCGGCCTCACGTACTCGCGCCGCAGCCGTGCAAGCGGCGGCGAGGGCCGGCGGCATGCCAGCGTGAGGCGCACGAACTGGCTTGCAACTGCGCAGCGTCGGCAGGGAAACGCTGGAGCAGTGCAGGGAAGGCGTCCTGATAGGCGGCCGAGGCACCGGAGGTGGCAGAACGCAGACCCAGCCCCCTAACCCGAGCGGAAGCTGCGCCGTGCCAAGGGCATCACGGTGCTTCCTCCCGATCATGTTCGCGGGAGTAATCGGCCGTGCAGTGCGGGGGGAGCATGCGGAGGAGGGGGACGCGCAGTAAAGTAGCAGCAACCAGGCTGCCTGCAGGTCGCCGAGGGCGGGGATGCGCTCGAGGAGGACATCCTGGCTGCGGCGCCGGTCCCGCAGTTGCCGCTGCACGAAAGCTTCAGTGCCGAGCGGCGCACCGAGCACGACGAGCCCTTGGCGCTCTGCAGGCAAGGTCCAAGCCCCGACCCAGACGTCAGTGGCAAGGCTGGGGTCCGGTTGGAGTGCAGCGAGGTTCGGCGGTTCCTCTCCAGCTGCGTTCCAGACACGGGTCTTGTCCTGGTTGAGTTGTATGCTGATGATCTTGTCATCCTTGCCGACAACCCGGAAGACTTGCAAAGTGTTTTGACCGCAGTAGGAGCATGAGGCTCGCAGTGGCGGTTCTCGTTTGGCATTGGTCCTGACAAACCAGAACAACTATTCTTGTAGTGGCCTCACGTTCCTCCAGCTTCAGGTTCTACCTTCAAGGAGCCACAGTACCGCGTGTCGGTTAATGCCTCTGGGTGGTGTTTCAAGCCTCCAGGAAGTGGCGAAAGCATGCCGTGCACCGTGTTGACTAGAGTACATAGGAACACGGGTAAGTTCCACCAGTGCTTGGCTGGGGCTAAGAACCGAGGCTTGCGCACCAATTTTTTTAGGCGCGAGTCTCTTTCGCTCGTATGTGCTGCCTTGGCTCCTGTACGGCTTTCAATTCTTAGATGTTGCTGCCCTCCTCATGCTGGACAAAAAAATGCCTGGGCGCCGTATGCTTCTTGTCATGGGCGAGTTGGGCTGGCGCCGTCTGTCAGTTGAAGTGGCAATTCAGTTGTGTGCTGCTGGCGGCACATGAGATGGCTTGAGCCCATCATGCGTTACAAGTGAAAAGCTGAGCTTCGCACAATCGGTTGCCTCGGTCCGTTTGTGTGTGTGTGAGTGGTTCTCCAGCGTTCATGTGTTGAACAAGGCCCTGTGCTTAGAACTTGCGCTCGAGTTTAGCTCGTGCTGTATTCAGTTGCAAAGATGCGATGACCAAGATTGGAGTTTGGAGTGTCCACGTCTGCACCTGTAGCATCCAAGATCGACATCTACAGCCGTCAGGAAACATTTTCATGTCAAACCACTTTCCTCCTTGCGCCGTGCCTCAGCTTGACTTTGCAGGATCAGCGCTGGGTGCTGGAAACAATCATGGCAGCAAATATCCGCAACGCGGATGCGCCCAGCACTTGCTTTCGATGACTTTTGTCAGCTTAGGGGTTTCTGACGTCGCTCCACTCACGGGGCAGATTGCTACGGTATGCTACGGGCTTCAACTTTGAAACTTTGAATCTTACTGGTTAGCATGTTTTTCTGGCTGAATGACATCAGAACATCCGTGCTCGCAGCTGGCTGCGGGCTTTGGGTTTTACTCGTCAACCTAAGCCTAAGCGACGTGCATGATGCAAATCGTCGGCTTTCACGCCGACCGCCATTATGCTTCTTTGCTTCAAGAATGCAGCTCCTGCCTGTTGGCAACCCAGGCCCGCCTTGCACCGCGCTGTTTATGGACCCGCAGTTGCAACTCATCGGGCGCGATATTGGGGATTGGCGCGTTGCGGCCGTCACCCTTTTGCTGATGGCCGTGCAGCCAGACATCGGGCACTTAGTGCTTCCTTGATCAATTGCCCTTGCCGTTTCTGTGCCCGCAGCGCTGACTCCTTGGCGCATGCTTTGTTTGACTGCCCTGCACACAATGTTATGCGACAAAGGTGGGCCAGCCGGTCTCGACATGCATTATCTTTGCACGTCTTATTCTCCACAGATGGAGATGTCAATACATTCCGTGACATCACGAACAACATTGATTTCGTTGCGGATGTGTGCATAGCCGCCGAAGCATGTGAGATGTGACAGCATATTTCTGAGCGCGAATTTTTGAACCCGGTTTGTACATACCGGTTCCGTTGGTATGATGTGCAACATGCTTGGTTCCGAACTCAGGGATTTGGTGTTAATGTGTTGTTCATAGCATGCTTGGTTCCAGACTCTGTTTTGGGTGTTGGTTTGTTTGTTTGGTTGTTCTTGGCTTGTTCGTGGTGGTTCACGAACCAGCATGCTTGTCGTAGTTGCTCTCTGACCGTGACCCACGGTCGTTTCCGGACACGCCTCTCACGCGTTCACGCGGTGTAATTCGGAAAGGCTGCAAATTATGAACGATCTGTAATTCTGTAATTTTCAGGCCACACCAGTTCTGGGTTAGCCTGCTTGTCCAGCTGGCTGCTTAATCTGGCTGGAGCCTGTGTTGCCCTAAGCCCTTCGCACACGCTAGGGTACAAGAGTCGCTGCTGAAAGAGAAGCGGTTACACTGCAGTCTGGCACCACTCATCGTCATGGCCCTTGTCGCTGATCAGTGTCTCAGACGAACAGCTACGGCGACTGGAGGCAAATGAAGACAAAATAGCACTGCTTACGCTGTGAAACTCATCCGCCCGATGGATCCAAACTTTATTCGCTGGGCTGTACACGTGACGATACGTATAATGACCAGAAGTGACCGTACGGTGCACTGTACCACATAGTACCGTCGTCACCGGGTAGTGACCGCGTAGTGAATGCGTCATGACTGCATCGCGTCGTGACCTCGTCGTGACCGCGTCGCTTCAACCGTCATGACCATTTCGTGGCTGCCTCGTGGTCGCATCGTGGCCACGAAAGGGCGGTGACCGCATCGTGACCGCAAAGGTGTTGTGACCGCGTCGCGACCGCGCCATGACCGTAACCACAAATAAACGTTGCGACCGCAAAAAAACGTCGTGAACTCGTCGCGACCGCGTCGTGGCCACGTGCAACCGTGCAATCTTGAATGATCTTGAATGCGCCCAAAGGACCTCGCAGTAGCTCCAGTGAAGTAGCTCCACATACGACCGTCTAAAGACCGCGCAGACACGGCAAATCTTGCAAAACAATTTTTTTTGGTGTCTGCAGGCCTCGGTGGCTGCAGCTGCAGCACTCGGTCCCAATAAACAAGAACAAACGAACAAACACACCCAAAACAGCGGTGAAACGGAAAAGCTAGAGGACGAGGTTACGTACGTGCTGCAACGTGCGGACTTTGTCAGCATGAGCTGTTCAGCAAGTAAAAAGGTGGCCTTGCGCTTAGTGACCTCCAGCTAAAGCAACAGCGGACCGTCGTCCGAAGTCACCCAGGACAACGAGCAACCCAAAAGCAGGGCTCCGGCAGCCGTTCTAGTCTCACCGGACAACGGTCAACCCTCGTGCCGCGTTTTTTCGCGAGTCGCACACCAAAGTCCAAAAGTCCAACGACAAACGGCATTGGTGGCAAGGGCAGGAATGGTCACATGGCTCTGTTGGGTAGACATCAGTATGACATCCTCCCACCTCCAAATGAGCACAGGCCTGCTCACGGCTCAGCAGAAGGTGAGGATTGTCACCTGGGCGCTTACTGATGCCGCTCAAGGCGGTGGAGAAACTGTCAACGGCGCGAGGTCTCTGCGAGGCCAGGAATCCAACCATCTCGGAAGTCCAAAGTCCATCAACAATGGTGGCAAGGTGGAGGGGAGGTCACATGGTCCAGGGAGACGAGATCCCGCCCCATCAGGCGTGGTCTTTGTTGTGGCTTCTCCGGCTTCTTGCCTCTTCTGGTCCTAGGCCGAATTTATGAAACTTCTTGTGAGACTTTGGATGGTTGTAGCGTTCCAGACTTGCTGCTTGCGACGTCGATACAGTTCCTCACACTTTGTGCATTAATTCTTTTGCTATGATACATCAAGGCAAACGTTCCTCAGCTATGTACGTACGTACAAGCGCGAAGCGCTCACTGCTTGACCTGCTTGATCATCCCTGCGGGATCCTTTCACTGCGTCCAGTCCAAGTTCTTTCCTTTGCCTTTGCCCTTGGGCGTCCTCTATTCCCACTGGTTAACCACTATCGGGTTCCATTGCTCGTTGTTCCGCTGCTCGCTGTGCCACCAGCCGTCGCTCTGGCCGTCGTCCCAGGATGGACCTTTTCCCTTACTTCCTGTGTTGTCGTTCTTGCCCTTGCCCTTGCAGCTGAGCGTTAGACCTCCTCCTCGATCTTCTTGTATCCGCTGGGCTCTTCTTGTCTTCACACTTCGCGCGGTACTCCTGCGTGAACTCTGCGACGTTGGGGTCGATGTTGGCGTCATCTCCTTGGCTGCTGGATCTTCTGTTTCTGCCTGCTTTGGCTTCTTTCCTTTCTTCTTCTCTTCTTCTTGTGCCTCTCTCTTCTCTTTCTCTGCTTTGGTCTTGTATGCTTCTGGTTCTTCTTCACCTTCACTTCCTGACAAGACTGCACCTATGGTTTTCTTGTACTTTACGATCTTCTCCTTTGCTGCAATGAACAAAAGAACGGTCTTTTCCAAGCAGCTAAGAGCCTGCGGTACGGTTCCATGCCATATGCACTCCTGACACATGACATGTGGAAAAGGTTCACGTGGTTACAAAAACTAGCCGGAAAATGAGGCGTGTACATGTTGTCAAAAGTCCACACCCCGCCTGAGCTGTAGCACTATGCAAAGCTCATCCGGCTTTTGTTCAAACCATACACGATGCTTTAACCTTTGTGGTCCGCATCGGCGCAATATACACATGGACGATACTTCCGAATCTTCGAATGCACCGTACGAAGAACATGGCACCCTTCCTTGTGGTAGCAATTACCGTTCACGGAGCAGTAGTACACAACTTCACTTGGGATACCAGCGCTTGCACTTTCAGAGCTACTTGCAGTAGACGGCTTCACAGCACTCTCAGCGGCACTCACACGTGTATGCTCAGCAGAAGGCTTCACACTTGACTCAGGTCCACGGCGCTGCTGCATGATGATGTAAATGAGCAGCACGATCATCCACTGCTCAGCACTCATCTCACGGATCATTGAGAATGCAACAAGCACTGCAGTAAGCATGCTCGATCCAACATCCGCCGTTGTGAGCTCGACCAACATGTTGAAGTCGCAGCCCTGATTCCGCAACCAGCCCAAGGCTCGATACAACAGCAGAAGCATACATCCGAAAGCTGCAATCCACATCGAAGTCACACGTGGCGTAAAGTGGCCACCACCATCATCCGCAGCTTCACCGCATTGTGGCATAGCCAGAAGAGTCATCATTGCAATCTGCTTTGCAAGCCTGTTTGCATTGCCCGAAAGGTGGGGCGTGCATCCATGCTCCTTCGCGTACTCGATGCGCACTCGTTTCACCTGAGCTTTAACAGATTCTCTCAGCACCATTTCCTCGAACTCATCACTGCCGATTGCTCGAGCAGTCCGAGCAGTGTCGCAGTCAGCAACACCATGGAGAAACAATAAGCACTTCAAGCGATTCGCTGCATGCATTTTAGTGGAAAGATCTCCGAGGTTATATGCCGAGGCGATAGCGCTCACCGTCAAGAGGCCTTCACGAACAGCTTGTTGTAGCCATAACAAGCGACCTGCAACGTGTCTCGTCTTGTTCCCTATTCCTTGTCGCAACGCCAACTGGCGGGCAGCAGAATTGTCCATCTTGAGATGCAAGCTGCAACTCTCTTGTGACATGAATGTAAAAACAGCTCGCAGGAACAGTCCTTCGCATGAAGACGATATCCCAGCATACCATTCTGCCTCCGCGGAAGATAAGGAAACTGTACGATGTGTTCGGCATATGTGGTGAAAGACTCCACCGTTCACTGCAAAGCTCGCACAACCAAAGGACTTCCGGGTAACCTTGTTTCCGCTCCAGTCAGAGTCCGAGTAGATCTCCATGTAGTGCTCCTCGTCATCCGCACGTGATTCATGAAACACTGAAGATCCTGGCCGCTTTGGCGCAATCAAAGTAGCATAACTCGAGGTGTTCATCAGATACTTTGTGAGGCGAACCAGGCCGCGCATAGCCAATGCCGTAGGCCCAGCCATAAATCCTGCAAGAAGTCTCACAGTGTAGCAAATGTCAATCCTGTCGTTGGACAAATACAATGCAACTCCAAGTGCGCTCCTGAACTTAGAACCATCAGCAGCAGAAAGGGCAGCTGTCTGATCATCGCGAATCAGCTCGGGAAGATATGGTGATATGGCGTGTTGTGACTTGATCCGTGCTTAACACCAAGGATGGAAGCCATAGGTTTCCGGTGTCTCTATGAGAATACCAGATTCCAAAATAGTGTGTTTGCGCTTTAGAAAAGAAAACGTGTCACCCAACTGGTAGGCGATCTCGACAGAAATCTCGAACCGCGTCTTCAACGTAGGAATGTACGACTGTTTGAGCCATTCCAACGGTCCAAGCGTAAGTCCATCATCAACATGCATAAGCATTGGTCCTTCAGGGACTCTCATGATCGCAGGGTTCTCAACGCAAGACTCAAGAGGCATCTTTGACTTGAGAAAGTCGACATAATGGTTGAACCAACGTTGTGCTCCATCATGCTGACCAAGCACACATTTTAGGAACACGAACTTACCGGCTCCTATGTAGTCTTGGGGCAGTCCAGCCATGACCGGCTCCTCCTGTGGCACTTCCAAGTACGCATCCTTTACATCGATAGATGCTATGGCGTAGGTAACACCAGGTCTAGTGATTCTCCATATCAGGAAGAGCAACGGTATGATCTTGACCACGTTCGTTGTGGTCGAAGGTAAAAACAATCCTTGCTTTTCTTCAAGCCAGCGGAACTCCCTGGCCACAAGTCTGGATCTTCTGAGAAAATGCGGTACCCCGCCACGGCGGTTGCGACGCCATGTTCGTACCATCTTAGTAGATAAACTCTTCATTGCTCGAACATTGTCCTGATCACAGACCGGCCGAAGAACCTCTTTCCTGATCAAGCGGCTCACTTCTACTTCATCTGCAATCCTGTCCAAGGCATACAACTCATCAGGAGTAAGAACAGGTTCATGGCCCGTGTCCTTAAACCACAACGAATCTTCAAGTGGCTGCCCCGCCTCGTTCAAGGAAGCCGAGTCGGGTTCTGCATGCGCCGCATTGGCGCCCTCATCCTCCGACCATTGATCAGACATCTGAAGGAAGGTCTCGGGATCCTCCCATTCCGCAAAGTCAGCATCATAGCCTTCATCGTTGAGATCATAACTGCGATCACCAAAAGTAACTGTACGAATTCTTGGCATCTTGGAAGCTCGCTCTTCCACTGCTGCCGTCTCGGCAGGCAACATAGCAGCATCAGGCTGCTCAGGCATTGGTTCAAGAACAGACTCAGGGGTTTGAGGTCCCAAAGGAATACTCAAAGAAGGATTTGGTACACCAGAGGCAACATGTGGCAACACTGGTGCATCAGCAACTCTTGCGCTCTCAGGCGGAGGCCGTGACAAGTGCAACTTAGCTCGCTTGCTCGGAACCTCAGCGGGCCCCGGCACATCTTGGCTCGATCCTGGTCCCACAGGTGTGGGAGGAAGCATGGCAGCAGGCGTGGCGGAACTAGAACCCAAGCCAACACTCTCAGGGGGCCTAAACCCTAAAGGCACAGGAGTTGGCGGGTCCGAGGCGGCTTCATCTTGAGGACTTCCAGGAACTGGTAAGGCTTGAGGCTTTCTGGTCTTTGCCGGTGGCACCAGCCGCGTCTCATAGACGCCGGAACTGTAATCCCAAGGCTGTCCTGTCAGATTGTTGAACAGCTCTTTGTCCTGGCTCCACTCATGGCCAGTGCGACGCACACTCCGGCATGTTCGAATGCCGGACCTGCTTGCAATGAGGTATTGATCATTGCTGCGCGTTTTGCCGACAAAGACGGCCTTCAGCCACCTGGCATTGCCCTTCCGCTTGGGCACGATCTGCCCGAAGACAGGTTCTCCGAAAGGCACAAGCTTTCCTTTGTAGGCCGTGGAATAACATCTTTCATAAGGCGTCAATCCGCCTTGAACGGCGAAGTGGTTTCGAATCCACGCCGCGTGGCTGAAACTCCATGCAAACAGAGGGTGCTTCACTGTGATCGAACAACCAGTTTTACGACGCACCACATCCAACAGTGTGCAAGCCAGTCGTCTGACCAAATCCACCGTGCGCTCCACAGCGCCATTGCTCTGATGATTCCCAATCGGAGGGTTCTTCTTCAGAGTCTTCAGGCCCAACCGGCTTCTAGCAACACAGATAGCATCCTGCAGCCGAATGGTCGTCGGCTCATTGTCACAGAAAATCTCAACTGTTGGATGCCCTAGGCTCTGCACGAAACGCATCACCTCCACACCGAGGTATCTCGTAGCACTCTTCCCGGGGCACGGTATACATGCTATGGAGGATGTTGCCTGATCATGGCACACTAGGCAGCACAGCAGATCTTTGGGATCATCTCCTTCCACAACAGGCTTGTGCACAGCTTCATTCTGGCTTTCGTCATAACCAGTGTACATGAAATCAAACGACACTCGAGGAATGTCCCTCGGAGCATCAACAGATCGCTCACTTCGGTCCGGAAGCGCTCGCATTGCTATGCAACTGGGGCACCAAGCCGCGTACGGCTCGTGGGTCAGCTCGTGTAGCAGCTGCTCAGCTCTCGAAGGCGGTGTCGGTATGGACTGCATAGAAGGAGTTCGCGAGGCATTTGCAACTGCATCACGAGTCATATCAGCAGACAAAGAAAGCTGTTGCTTTTGCAAGTACCCCTTGATGCGCTCATAGAGGCGGCGCTTGCTTCCGGAATGACGCAAGCCAAGTCTGTCGCATGCACTCGCCAAGGCAGCAATCGTACTTTGTGCGGTAAGCTCCACACCGTCCAGCACAAGCTTGTCCTCGATGGCCGGTGGAGGAGGTAGCTGTTCTGGCTCCTCCATGTCAGGAAGAACTGCTGCCGCTTCGGGATCCTGCGGCACAACCTCATCTGCTTCAACTCCACCCGGCTCTTGATCGAACAGGACATCACCTACCCCGCCAGTGTCATCATCCTCATGCAAGGCAGGCGGCTCAACCTGCATATCAACAGAGGCACCATCCAGTCTTCATCATCTGACCTGCGCATGATGGTTGTCCTGTAAGGCCAATCACTCACCACAACCAAAGAAGGATCAATCATGATAGAGGACTTTCCTCTCCAGATGATGTGGCCTGTGGGCCCGATTTGCCAACCATACTGAAGTTTCTCGGCTTGCTCAGTCAGCGTTGCAGTAAACATAGCTCGCACATGACGTGGCGGCAGATCGAGGGCCACACTTGTATTGTGCTCGTTCTCGGGCGGTGGCTGACTCACTCTGCGGATTGAAGCTTGCACCATAAGACTCATGCCCTTAAAGCCCAGAGGAACATCGGCACCAGAGCCGTCGTGATTCAGCCAAAACCCTTGCTCTCCACGACATGGAAACCATCCTCTCTTGATCAATCGACCCAGGCTGATTAAGGGCTGTGTAACATCTGCGATTATACATCTTTCCCTGATAGCCACTGGGCCGCAGTTTGAGCTCTCGACAATGAAGTCAACAAGGCATTCCTCGCTCACTGCCATGGTTGCACCTTGTGCATCCTGAACTCGCAGGTTCCTGGCGGGAACATATTTTCCAGCCGAGGCGAAGTCACCGAGGAAGGCACGAAATATCCGCGCCAGAATCGATTATGACGGCCTGCGCAGTGGCATCAGATGACTACTGCACTGCTCGAACAGCTGGCGAAGGGCTCGCTTGCAGAACCAATACAGGCTCATCAGGCGCCCTGCACCAATCATCGTCGTTGTCAGAAGAATCGAGTCTGTACTCAGGGCACTGCAGCATACGTACGCAAGAGTCTCCATAAGGCAGCTCCAAATCGCTCACATCCACAATCAACGGCTCAGCAAACACTCGACGCACTGCAGTTGACATGGTTGACGCTTGACTGGCGGCACTGCTGAAACTCGGAACTGCTGTAGCATTGCTAGGCTGGGGTGGAGCTTGCCAAGGCTGCTGCACTTGCTGCGTCTGCTGGCCTGTTTGGTCTTGCACTTGCTGAACTCGACGATCCTGCCATTGGTTGCCACCGTAGCCCTTGCCAGTGTATAGTAGTTCACAAGTCTTTGGCATATACGGCTCGACCGAGTGGACGGCATACGCCCCCCCCCCCCCGGGGGATGGACATGGGGGCCAAGATGACATGCACCCAGTCGATAAAAAACCGCCTATTTGCGGATCGCGTGCCATCTATTTGTGCGCGGAGGGTCTTTCTTTTTCCGTCAAGATGCGCCGACAGGTTCCTAGTCCGATCTCTTCTCGGGCTTTTGCAAATCCAGAGCCTTCGAACAAAGGTGGCTTTGCAGGGATGTGTCAGAAACACGCCTTACCTTAAACCGAGCTTCGCAAAGCCTTCGCAAGTTTTCCAAGCAGGGTTGCCTGGTGGCCTTGTGCGGATGAGCCAGAAACAACGCCTATATACATAACCTATACAAAAAGCATGCGCCACGCCGTGAATATTGCCAGCCAGGCTGCTAGACCTCTTGCAGCTATGTTTTATTCGGCAATGTTACTCTACACAAATGGCTGGCACATCAGCACCCGCACACAGGCACATGCAACACCCCATCACAATGCCATTCGTGTGGACGCCCGGCTCCAAACTTCAATGGGGCTTTGGGCTTTGGGTAAAGGATCATCTAGTTGTGGCTCACAGTTTCGGGTTCTGGCATAGTGAACAATAAAAGGCCCGGAATGAGAGATGCTAGACCGGGACCTCTTGCAGCTATGTTACTCTGCACAAATGGCTGGCACACCAGCATCCACACGCAGGCACGCGCAGCAACTTGCAAGGACAAGAAAGTCCCCGTCGTCTTCCTCGCCAGAAGCCTGAGCGCAGGCAACACGAAACTCGAACCGGAGCATGCGCGGCAGCGAGATTCAAAAGTGGGAGCAAAGGAGAAACGTGCTCCGAAAGAAAACTGCCTAACGAAATATTCGGCGGTTTGCGAGTGTGTGCGCGTGCAGGAGTGCCTTGTGCTGGTAAAGCTAGAGCCCGCCTCGCGTGTGTATAAGCATGTGTAAGCTCTCCCGATCTCCCTCCTATCCGCGTCGCTCAGGTCTGTCTGGCGAGGAAGACGACGGGGACTTTCTTGTCCTTGCAAGCTCAAGATCCAGGCCCAAAGACGCGTCGCCCGCCCAGCGAGGTCAGACCTGAGCGACGCGGATAGGAGGGAGATCGGGAGAGCTTACACATGCTTATACACACGCGAGGCGGGCTCTAGCTTTACCAGCACAAGGCACTCCTGCACGCGCACACACACGCAAACCGCCGAACATCCGAACAAACCCTCAGAGGCGCCGGCATGGGATGACAAAGGTCCGGATCTGGGCAACACACTCGCGGGGCAAAAGGGGGACCTACGGGCACGCCAGGAAGGCACACAAATTGATGGCACATGTGAGGCACGCTTCCACGAAATGCACTGCGCCCACAACAGTCGCTCCTACACGGTCCTACACCCCTCACTCCTGCCAGACTGAAGACAAGGCCCAGGCCGGTGCACGAGTGAGGACCACAGTGAGGATGTCGAGTCAAGGTTGCCTGGGCAGCACAAGACAAAGGTTTAGGCTCGGGAGGACAGGAAAGGAGAAGTAAGCCAAAGAAGAAGACGCTGCAGTTTTTTAAAAACGCATGCACCAGCGGCCACACGAATGCATGGCACATGAGGAAGGTACCAACGCACAAGTCGAAGGAGGCGCACAGGCCCCGAGCAGCACCTAGGCACACACTCGCAGGACTCCTGCGAATCGGGTTGGGGTTTACGGCAAAAGGCCGGGGCAGCAGAACCAGGCACTCCTGCACGCACACAGACACTCGCTCGAGAAAGAAACCCCACACAAACCCAGACCCTTCCAAAAACAAAAGAAACCCCGGCAAGCACTCTGAGTTCTGAAGCTCAGGTCCGGACTCACCGACGAAGCGACGTGCAACAAATGGGCCGCAAATTGTGTGTTGTTTTAAGCCAATCGAGAATTGCAATCAGATGTGCCAGGCATTTGTGTCTACTACTGCTGCTGCTGCTGCTGCTGCGCTGCTAGGATATGTTCAAAACACTTCCGCTATGGCCTAGCCTAGAGCTCGGCGGCGGCACGGCAAGGTGCAAAATCATCGAAAAACTGAATAATTGTTTCAAGCCACACTCCCAAAATATTGTGGCAGCATGATGTTTGGATTTTAAGGAGATTAGGGTATTCGGGCATTGAGGCATTAGGGCCATTAGGGCCATTAGGGTTTTTTAAGCCAATCGAGAATTGCAATCAGATGTGCCAGGCATTTGTGTCTACTCCCCAAGCCCCCTCTTCTGAGCCCAAGTTTTCGTCAGATATGCCAAGGATTTGTTCTAAGAGCCAGGTTTTACCAAAAAACGGAGTGAATGGCATATTGAAGTCGATTTCCGTATGCCAACGATTTGTGAACTACTATAATTGTCGTAGTTGTAGTGCTTGCCTTTGTCTTGCTTGCCTTTGTCTTGCTTGCCTTTGCCTTGCTTGCCTTTGTTGTTGTTCCAAGAGTCTCGTTGTTGCTGTTGCCATCCTCCTTGCTGTTGCCACTTTCCATGCTTGCCACCTTTGCCATTCTTGTCCCATTGCTTGCCCTTGCCTTGCTTGCCTTTGTCGTTCTTGCCTTTGCCGTGTTTTCCTTTGCCATCTGGTTTGCCTTTCGCAAGCCTGTCAACCTCCATAGGCTGAGGGCCTCCAGTGTCCTGCTTCAGGCCTTTGGCACTTTCTTGCAACCCATAACTCATTGCAACACTCGAAGACCAACGTGTCTGGGCACCATCCCAGCGAAGCACAAGCTCTCTCAGATCATGGTAACTGCTATCGTCAGTGACGACTACATTTGCATGCTGCCGAAGTTGTCCTGACAAGCAGCCGAGCAGCGTAGCCATCTTGTGATTCTCTGGAACACCTCCAGGAACCAATCGTTCATACTCCTCGAAAGCAGTCTCCAGTCGAACCAGCTGCTGAGACAGGCCCTGCTTGGCATCGAATGCGGGCCATGCTGAAATTGTACGCAGCAAAGCAAGAACTCTGTTACGAGACTGAGGCATAAGGTCTCGGGAGAGCAATCTCCAGGACTCATATCCGTTTTGACCGACAACGGATCTGAGGAGGCGGCGGCCTCGATCATAGAGCAATCCATTCAGCACACCGTAGAGCAGCCTCTCTCTGGCCTTTGTCTGATCAGACATATCCTCGAGACGCACAGGTTCACTCTGCTTTGTATAACGAAGAAGCTCACTCGAAAACTCCGGGTCAAGGCATGCGAGGTATTGTTCCATTGACCAACTCCATGCTGGCCACAAAGAGTACTCCTCTTCTCGAGAAGCAGGCTTGAAACTCTCCGGCTTCGGAATGATTTTCGAAAAGTCGCCCAGCCCAAAAGGTCTGGCCCCGACCGTACCTGCAGAAGAAGATGCTGTCGCAGCTGCTTGAGCTGCTGCACTCGCTGCCTGTGTGGCTTCTGACATGCGCTGCATTAACATGTGAAGGTCCGAGGCTGTCATGGCCAGGCTTCCTGAAGCTGCGGGAGATGCTCCCACGGGACTGAAGGGGTTCGCTGGATGCGTTGGCTCCAGCGCTGGTAGCTCCTCGTCTGTGTCTGTATCTATTCCCGCTGCACCTGGTACTGTCATTGTTCAAGGTAAAAGGTATTGGGCTCAATCAAGGTCAATCTCCACGGGGCAAGTCGCACTCTCCAGCTTCTTGCGAAACTTTCTGCGGTTCTGGGGCTCCAAATCAATGGGGTTCTCGAGGGGCTTCTGCAAACTCGCAAAATTGCGTTGTCTGATCAAATAATTGTAGATCTTTCTCGAAATTGGCTCCCTCTTCAGTTGCGAAAACAAACTGTTCCACCACAGAATTATAGGCACTGCAAACTCAGCCGCGTCCTCTGCACAAGAGGTAATATACACCTCTCTGAGGTGCGTATCTCTCAGCGCGCGAAGTGCAAAGCGGTGCACGTCCAGGATGTTATGCAGAGTACTCAACCGATTCTCGAAAACTTTCTGTATACCCGCAAGGATATCACTCAGCCTTGTCCTGTACGGCCGGCTGGCCGAGGTCTCTGCAAAAGCTGTTCCAGGTACAATTGTCGCACACGCTCTTTCACAGCTTCAACTGAGTTGTAAGTGCAGGCCGTGGCCGAGATGGCGACAAGCAGAGCTACGTCTACTTTCGCCGAACAAAGTCCTAAAGGTTCACAGCTCGATGGCCCCTGCTAACACAGAAACCTAAACGCAACCCCCGTGGACCGAAGCTGGTACAGACCAGCTCCGCTACCATGAACAAAAGAACGGTCTTTTCCAAGCAGCTAAGAGCCTGCGGTACGGTTCCATGCCATATGCACTCCTGACACATGACATGTGGAAAAGGTTCACGTGGTTACAAAACCTAGCCGGAAAATGAGGCGTGTACATGTTGTCAAAAGTCCACATGCAAGTAGAAGTGCATCCACTTCCTGAGTCGTCCTTGCGGGCCTTGTAGTCGTACTGGAGGTCGTTGAGCTTCTGGTTCCTTACTTTCTCTTCTTACTTTAGCACTTTAAGCTCTCTCTTTAGGTCCTTCTTTGCTTCGTCCACGTACTTCGCGTCCTCGTCGTAGCCAACGGTTCTTTCCTGAGCTTTTCTCTCTGCTTCTTCGTTTCTCTTTGCAACCTCTTCTTCGCGTTCTTTGACCTCTGCTTCTTCAAGGGCTGTCCCTTCACGCTTAAGGCTTTGGCTTGTTCCTGGAGGGTCTCTAGGTCTTTCTCTAGCTTCTCTTCTCGCTCTTTGACTTTGTCTTCCTTTTCCTTCACCTCCTTCTGCTTTGCCAAAAACCTTTTCACTGTCTCCTCAAACTCTTTCTTCTCCTCGCTGGCTTTCTTTTGCTCCTCAAACTCTTTTTTTCCTTCTCCAAGCTTTCCTCAACCTTCTTCAGCTTCTCTGCTCTCTCTGGCACTTCTTTCTTTGCCTCGTTGAAGGAGTCGACGTCGTAGTTCTAGTTTTTTGTTTGCACAGGAGCAGCAAAAGGAGCAGGTTTGCACGCAGTTCGTTTTCTCACGGGAGAACGAATTCTGCTCAAAGCGTGCCGCGGAATTACTGTCCACCAAGGAACAGGAAGAGTTAAGCACTTGCAGATTTGTTTGCTTTGGTTACAAGCAGCAATGCGCGAAGGCAAGCTTACACGCAGTTGGTACAAAGGAAAACACAGCAGACCTAGAAACAAGGCCACTGAGCACAAAGAGAGTGAAGTTTCAGAGCAAGAGCGAGAAGAAGAAGAAGAAAAAGCACAAGTTGTTAGCAGACTTGAGAAGATCATGAAGAACAAGAGCAGCATGTTGTTTGCACTTTCAAGTTTGTTTGCGAAGTCTGAGGCAGCCTACGTACAATACGTTCCGTTCGCCGCAGCTCAAGAAGTAGAAAGCTCTCAGGAAGTCCCAAGAAGCCACGGAAGCATGTCGCTTCTGGAAATCTTGGTGACGGTCGCCATGGTGTGCATGGCGGCATGGTTTGTCGTCAACGAGCTGAAGAAGCCCCAGCAGAAGAAGCCACGAAGAGAAGAGAGAAGCAACAGCAGCGAAGAGGAAGAAGAAAGCAGGTCCTGCCGCATCAGGTGTGAACTTGACTCTACGTGTTTCACTCTGCGTTCCTCAGTCGATGTTGTCAAAGCTGTCGAAGCAGTGTATAAACTTAAGTATATGAAGTCAACTGCATACGGCGAAGTGCATAGAGTCAAGTGCATAAGTCAGGTGAATAAGTATCTAGAGTCATGGTGTCAAGTTGTTTCAGTGCAGCCAGATCCGGTGGTCGGTGATCGCATTATAGTGCTGCGGTATCCTTGGTCGGAGCTGATCCAACAGGGAAGACGGTAGAGATTCGATCGAGGCAGGTAAAGAACAGTCCTCAGTATGGTAAGATGATGCAACATGTTCATCCCTTCGAGCAAAGCATGCGGGTCATACATGTGCAATGAGAAAGCCTCTGCAATCGACGTAGAGATTCCGAGCCTGAATAAGTCATCGAGCAGGCACCGGCGACGCCTCATTGCAATACAAACTGACTCACGCAAGCAGTGACCAACGGCGGCGATTCCCCATGAAGCATCCTGCTCGGCAATGCGCCGCGATAGACTTAGAGCTTCCAACAACTCCGCTTGGGAAAATTTGCGCCCGGCTGACTTCTGCTGCGCATCCGCCAGCGACAGCGAGCCCACACAACTGATCGCGAGTCCGCTTCCCGAGCTCGTCGCGGAGCCAGGCTTCGCCGTGCTCGGCACAGCCCTCTCGCAGCTCCTGCAGCTTTTGCTCCGATGCAGCAACAGCATCGACCTGACAGCAAACACTTCACGTGAAAGCACGAAACATCTAACCTGGCCACGACACTGACGCCTCACTGCAAGACAAATTGACACAGACAATGATCAACGACATCGATTCCCCATGAAGCCTCCTCCTCGACAATGCACTGTGATAGAGCTTATACCAATTCCAGCTTGGATAGAGTGCGCCAGGACGAGCCCTCTCGCAGGCCATTCAGCTGCTATGGCAGCAACACCATGTGTCCACCCCGGCCCTTTCGCAAGACAGCGTCTAGTCAGGCAAAGAACCGTCTTAAGTATGGTGAGATGCTGCAACGTATTTTCCCTTCCGAGCAGAGCGAAGCAGGTAAAGAACAGTCCTCAGTATGGTAAGATACTGCAAGATATTTCTCCTTTCGAGCAAAGCATGCGGGCCATACATGTGCAATGAGAAAGCCTCTGCAATCGACGTAGAGATTCCGTGCCTGAATAAGTCATCGAGCAGGCACCGGCGACGCCTCATTGCAATGCAAACTGACTCACGCAGGATCAACGACAGCGATTCCCCTTGAAGCGTCCTGCTCGGCAATGCGCCGCGATATTCTGCTGCGCATCCGCAGCGACAGCGAGGTCCGCTTCCCGAGCTCGGCGCGGAGCCAGGCTTCGCCGTGCTCGGCACAGCCTTCTCGCAGCTCCTGCAGCTTTTGCTCCGACGCAGCAACAGCTTCGACCTGACAGCAAAAACTTCACGTGAAAGCACGAAACGCACGGAGCCAAGTTTCACCGTGCTCGCCAAACCCTCTCGCAGACCATTCAGCTGCTGTGGCGGCAACGCCATGGTACTATGTACTCCTACTACTATTTTTTTCAATTGAACGCTGCGCGAGCGTGCTCTGCGCTTTGCGGGCGCCTTTGGTCTCATGCACTCGTGAAACTGCTTCTAGCATGCATCGCTCAGGTCTCTCCAATCAGCTCAACTTGACATACTACTGCAACTGCTACTGCTACAAAAAGCTTCCTTCTCCGACACCTTGGTGTGAACAGACGCGTCCATCTGTGCACCTGTCTCAACAATTAGGCCGTACCTCGGACGAAGCCGCCACCTGGAGTATCCGTCTCGTGGCGTCCCACACGGATTACTCATGTTGAAGACAGAAGGCCGTAAGGGTCATGTGCGGATGACCGCTGGTACCTGAAGCAACTCCGGTGGCGTGAGACTTTGGGCAGCTGGGATGTGGGCAACTCGCTGAAGCGCAAAGCTGTTTTAAGCGAGGCTAGCACGCGGTTCACATTCTTCCGAAGAGATGTGCTAGGCGTCGGAAGAGTGCCGAATTCCCTGAGTCTGTGACATAAGGGATCATAGAGTCTGTGACATATCACCGCCCTCACTGGTCATGACCTTTTGGCCACTGCTGAGAGTAACCATGCCAGGACCATTGCT
Organism: Symbiodinium sp. CCMP2592; assembly: GCA_905221615.1. NCBI lineage: Eukaryota > Dinophyceae > Suessiales > Symbiodiniaceae > Symbiodinium > Symbiodinium sp. CCMP2592. Next base: position 263,931 of record CAJNDT010000835.1, on the reverse strand, counting down.
GCCACCAGTCCCAGTCGTCGTCCTGAGATGAGCGTGCCTGTCTAGCCCACTGGGACGAGGAGGATGAGGAGGGGCCATCGCGCTGCCGCTTGCCCTCTGTGTCAGCCTCCTGCATTTGTGGGCGCTTGTTAGGGGCAGCAGCAGCCAGTTTGGCCATGCGCTTGTCCTCTTCGTTCCCCTTGTCATGCTGTATCCGCATCTTCATGATGGAGTAGGCATTTTTGTCGGGTTTGACCCGGAAAACACGAGCTGGGAGTCCGGCTGATTTGGCCGTCTCATTGTAGACTGCCACGATGGTGGTGGCGATCATATTGAACTCTACCCACGAGGGGAAGTGCTGCCGAAAGGCCTTTTCGTCCCACATCTTGTTGAAGCAGGCATGGATAAGGCCATGCACCTTTGTTGGTGCGTCCAGCTCACGGTAGGCGTCACCCGCTCCTGTGGCGATGGTGACCTTCCCATCGCTTGTGAGGACCCGCCTCACCGACATGGCGGTGTCCCATGTGAGGCCGGTTTGCGTCCTAACGGACTTGATGGCAGAGAACAGCGGCGGAACTTCTCGGTAGACCAAAGGGTCTGTTGTTCCTGGTTGGTGAGGCCGCCAAGAATGACCGGAGCCACCAGGATGTTGATGGAAGCTAAGGCCCGAATCCAGTCCTGATGGGACTGGGAGCTCAGCAGCTGAGCCAGTTCCTGCCGCGTGTAACGCACTGTCAGCCGTGGAGCCGGCTGTGTGACATAGCCGACGAGTGCCGCATTGTGACGGGGGACGGGAAGAGGGAGGAGGGGGCGTGTGGGAGCGCGAAGCAGCCTGGGTGGCAGGGGTTGGGGGAGAGACGGACTTGGGGGGGTGCGGAAGGGTCGGGGGAACTGGAATCGCCGGAGGGGGAGCTGGTGCTGCCGATGATGAAGAGGGCGGGGGGCATTGGGTGGCCACCATGGGCGGTGGGGCCTTAACCGGAAGTGCCGGGGCCGCCTTCGATGTCTCTGCTTGGCCTGCTTTGAAGGCCGCCTTTTCAGCTGCTGAGGAAGTGAAAGGGCACGGGGCGGAGGGTGGCGGCTCAAAGCCGGCTGCTTTGTCTACACCTTTGGTCCTGGTACTGCTGGGGGGAAGAGGAATTTCCTGTGGGAGCTTGGGGGGAGGAGGAGGGGGAGGAGTGTGGGGGTCCGGCGTGGCACTGAGTGCCGGGTTGTGCTTCTGAGTGACAAAGTGGTTCTTAAGGCCGTGGCTAGTGCTGAATTGCACCTGCCTGTTGTGCTTCCGGCAGTGCAAGCAGCACAACCACATGTCCCCCGAAACTTTCACTTGCCCTAATCCTCGAGGGATAAGCTCCAGCACATCCTGCTCTGTAAGGTCTTGGTTGTAATGGTGGGTTTCACGGACCGTAGCCATGATCTCTGCAAAGGAGTTGTACTGGATGCTGTCGGCCACATAGGCTTCGATATCCTCCTGAGTGGGAGGAGGGGGAGCCGATGAGGCGGTTGCCATGGTCTGTGACCTAGGTGGCTGTGGTGAGCTGTGCTCTTCAGGTCTGTCAGACTGGATTTCAAGGGAGATGTCAGGGAGTTGGCTCTGCAGCATGCGGTCTGTGCGTTCTTTGGTGGTTGGGTCTCCCTGAAATCCCTTCAGCCACTTCCAGCACCGGGTATATGCAACGGTCGTGTTGTTGGTAGTCACGAAATAGTGGCCATCATTGTCGTACTTCTTGTTCTTCACTCGCTTGTCCCAGCGCTCCGAGAACAGGTATATGGGGCCAAATTTGGTGGAAACATTCCATCCCGGCTGAGGGGAGTGACCAAGGTCACGACCCAAGATCTGCCAAAGATATTTGCAGAAGGTCATGTATTCCAAGTTTGCCTTCGCTGTCATAACCTGACGGCTAAAGGCGTGCTGTATGGCTTCCCTCATCAAGGGGTGTCTGGGCTTGCCATAGATGATGCCTTGAAAAATATGATCTCCTTTGACTCCTATGGCCATGACCATGAACTCCTGTGGGAGTTGGCCAGGTGGGGAGGGTCTGTGACCCACTTCACCTGCCTTCTTTGAGTGAGCTGTGCTCCAATCTGCTGCGAGATACGCGAGTACCTGTTCCCAAGGTACCACGAAGCCACATTTGATGTCGACGTAGAGGCCGCCGTGCTGGTAGTGGTAGACGTAGCGGAACACGTCTGCTCGATGAGCAGGTTGGCTGAGGCGATCTAGCAGGTTGGAGCCGTACTTTCCTGCGAGTTGCCGCAAGGTAGCCCGAAGAACATCATCAACACAGAATCTGCGGGTGAAGCCAGCAAACATTTTGGCCGCAACTTGGGCCGGTTCCGGCTTTTCGTCGTGAACGTAGGTCTGGAAGAGGAGGGCTGGGACAGGGGCGGCTTCCCATTCTGGGAGATGTGTGAAGCGCATGCCCCAGGGGCCATGTCCGTATTGCATGGCCACCTCCGAAAGATCACGGACAGTTCGGCATTGTGACAGAGCCTGGGCAGCGAGCATTTCGACATGCATGTCCTGCTCGCGAGCGTTCCAACCAGCTACCACGAGGACAGGCAGTCCTGGGGTGTTGCGCATTTCCTCGATGGCTCTGGTTACAAGCGCTGGGATGACAATGTCCGCGACGTCGGGGCGGAAATGGAGATTCTTGGAGTTGTAGAGCCATTCTACCCCTCCTACACCAGGCATCTGGGCCAGGTCCATAATTTCCTGGTTGTGCAGGTTCTTGTCCGCAAATCCATATTGGACCCTGCCATCGATCAGGTAGTCATAATTGATTTGCTTCTCCGGGCGCAGGCTTCGGGACAGCGGAATGAAGCGAACGTTGATTTGTCCGTCGAGGTGGTTCTCCAAGATGGAGGCCACCGGCTGACTCTGCACTGCCGCTGTGAATTTGTGCGGCCCAAAGAGCCCAAATTGCCAGTGGAGGAGCTCCAAGATGGATGGGACGCTGCCGGCAGAGATGTTGAGGGCGGCGCCTGGACAGCTTAAGACCTGTCCCGTCAGCAGCGGGAACACTCCGTAAGTGTGTCCCCGCAGCATGTGCTGCAAGGTGCTATCGCTGAGCACCAGAAAGGGACTACTACTACTACTACTACTACTACTACTACTACTACTACTACTACTACTACTACTACTACTACTTCTACTACTACTACTACTACTGCTACTACTATTATTATTATTACCATCTACTATTACTACTATTACTACTATTACTACTATTACTACTATTACTACTATTACTACTATTACTATTATTACTACTATTACTACTATTACTATTATTACTACTATTACTACTATTACTACTATTACTACTATTACTATTATTACTACTATTGCTCCTAACTCCTATTACTACTATAACTACTATTACTACTATTACTACTATTACTATTATTACTACTATTACTACTATTACAGCAAAAGTGTTGACTTTACCTCGCGTTCGAACACTCGACAACGCCAATCTCTGTGAAGGGTTGCGAATCTCACTTCAATGCACATCAAAAGTAATAACTTTACCTCGCGTTCGTGCGTTCGACCACGCCAATCCCTGTGAAGGGTTGCAAAATTCATTTCAATGCACATCAAAAGTAGCAACTTTACTTAGCGTTCGTGCATTCGACCATGCCAATCCCTGTGAAGGGTTGCAAAATGCTAATCCTTGTGAAGGGTTGCAAATTGCACCTCAATGCACCTAAAAGCGCTTCAAAGTAGCAACTTTGCCTCGCGTTCGCGCACTCGATCATGCCAATCCCTGTAAAAGGTTTGCAAGTTCGTGCACTCGACCACGCCAATCCCTGTGAAGGGTTGCAAATTGCGCCTCGAAGCGCATCAAAAGTAGTGAATTTACCTCGCGTTTGGGCGCTCGACCACGCCAATCCCTGTGAAGGGTTGCGCGGCGCGCCTATTAAGTTAAAAAAATGTGTAACTTTACCTCGCGTTTGAACGCCCGAGGAGGCGAATCCCTGTGAAGGGTTGCGCGGCGCCCAAAAAATGTGTAACTTTACCTCGCGTTTGAACGGCCGAGGAGGCGAATCCCTGTGAAGGGTTGCGCGGCGCCCGAAAAACGTGTGACTTTACCTCGCGTTTGAACGCCCGAGGGCCAATCCCTGTGAAGGGTTCACGGCGCGCGAAAAATTTGTAACTTCACCTAGCGTTGCACGGGCACCGCATTAAGTTAAAAAATGTGTAACTTTACCCAGCGTTTGGACGCTCGCCCATGCCAATCCTTGAGAAGGGTTCACCCGCGCATCTAAAATGTGTAACTTTATTACCTAGCGTTTGGGTCGAGTGGCCAATCCCTGTGAAAGGTTCACCCGCGCGCCTAAAATGTGTAACTTTACCTGCGTTTGGGCGCTCGAGGTGGCCAATCCCTGTGAAGGGTTGCATACCCGATGGACGACGACAGTGCCACCCCTGGCTTTAGAAGAGAGATTAGATACCGAGATGTAGAGAGTATGTAGAAAGCTAGAAAGTAAGTCAAAGAGTAAGTCAGAGAGTAAGTCAAAGAGTAAGTCAGGAGTAAGTCACAGAGTAAGTCACAGAATAAGTCACAGAGGAAGCCAAGAGTAAGTCACAGAGTAAGTCACAAAGTCATAGAGTAGTCAAATGAGTAAGTCACAGAGTTCTCAAGTTCACAGAGTCATAGAGTCATAGACTAGTCAAGAGTAGTCAAATTCGGTCTTAGAGTCATAGACTCACAGGGTCATTGAGTCGTAGTGTCACATGTGCTCGATTCTATGTTGTCCTCTATGTACTTGTCTACACGGCTCCGCACGGAAGAACCCTTCGCGACGCTTTCGGGAACATGGTTAAACCTGCAAACCTGCCTTGTTCGAAAGAAACAGTTTCGCTAATCTGGCTCTGGGGCTCCGCATTTTTGCAGGTTGTAAGCCCATCCAGTCAACCGTAGCTTCGGCCACACTCCCTGCTGCAACCAGGGAACCAGAAGGAAAACATGAAAAACATGCAAACCACATGAGTGCAGAAATTCGCATGTACAGCAGGATAACACAAACACGCACAAAGACTCCAACCTGCAATAAATGCAAAACGGTGACAAAAACAGACATGCAGTGTTGCCATGTTGTCGGTTTGATGTTTACGGCATCTCTACAAGGCACAATTTGGACTGTGTAATCGCACAACTGGAGAAAGACATCTCTAAAGGGACAATCCTGCTGGCTAAGCTTGTGCGCTTTTTTGGTGTTTTTCTATGTCGTTTGTCCTGACCTGAAAGGCACACCCTGTGAAAAGGCATCTGTGAAAAGGCACCCTGTAAAAGACACTCTTGAAAAAAGAAATTCGTGACAGAGACACTCTGTCAGAGGCACCCAGGAAAAAAGCATCCGTGACTTAGAAAAAGCAGGAATTAAATTTTTTTTTGGATTGATGGGCCTCGTCGAGTGCGGTTCGGTCCCGATAAACAAGCGAAACTGCAATCTAAGCATCAAACTACAACAAAGCGGTAAAACAGCAAGCGAAGCTCTACAAAGAGCTGCAAGGCACAGGCTTTGCCGGTATTAGCTGTCAGCACAAACCACGGAGTCTCAGAGACCGGTCAGAAGCAACAAAACGCCGTCGTTCAGAGCTACCAAAAAAAAAAATCGGAATTGAGTGGCATATTCCGAGCCAAGAGATCAGAAAACAGTCATGTTTTGCAGACGACCAGCCGAGCCGAAAAGCAATCCGATGCAGGCATTCCAAAGGCAAACCATGGGAGCCAGGTTGAGCTGTTGAATGTTGAGAATGGAGAAGTTGAGACGCAAGATCGCAGTCCAGGTTTGAATATGGCCTCGCGCTTTGGACAAGTTGTTAAAAGAGTGTTCTCAAAGACTTGTCCAAACGTCATTTCTTGACACGTGGTTGGAAGACTTGAAAAGTCCGACAAAGAAGTGTCGATATGGATCGAAGGGTTGACTTTGAGCAAAACAATCGCACTAAGTTGGCGACATGACAGTCCATGTCCAACGATGGCATTCAGACCTTCCTTCCAATGAACAGACCGAATTGGACCAGGTTGTCACTTGCTGGAGCATTCCCATTCGTGATGTTGCCAAGAAGCAGGCTCGCTGCTACTTGATTTAGCTGTCGGAACGATTCTTGTGGCTGACTACAAGCCATACTGGACGATAGGGACAGATACAGCAACCAACATAGGTTTTTGGGGGGGTGTTCGAACCCAAGGTTTGGAACTTAGAGTTCCGAATCCAGGGTTCTGGAACTCCGAACTAAGAGTTCGGAGCCTCGAACCCAGGGTTCAAACATCGAAGTTCCCTCCGAACCCTGGGTTCGAACTTTGAGTTGAACTCCAAGTTGAACTCAACTCTGAACTTCTTGAACTGGGAGTTGAACCTGGAGTTGAACTCTGAAGGCGAAGAGTTTGAACCCAGGGTTTGAACATAAGAGTTTCCGAACCCAGAGTTCGGAGTTGAAACCCAGGTCTCGAACATAGAGTTTCCGAACCCAGAGTTCGAACATGGAGTTTCCGAACCCAGAGTTCGAACTCTTGTATCATTGCTTCTTGTTCTCTCATTTTGTTTTTTCGCAAAAACCACCATTAGCGATTTCGTGTGTCTTCTTCTTCTTTTGCTTGTGCTTGCAGTTGAGTTTGTGGTTTCTGTCATTGTAGTGTGCTCTCAGTAATTTTTATTCGCAAAACACCCCACAAAGCGATTCTGTGTGGCTTCTTCTCCTTTTGTTTGGTGATTGTTGGTGTTCGAACCCCGTTCGAACTCTGGAGGGGAGTCTAGAACCCGGTTCATTTGTTCGCGCCTTTGGCATTCTCGTAGGAGACTTCATGTCCTTCTGAAGCCCCCTTGAGAAGAAAGACTCTTTGTCATTGACAATCTTTTTCTTTGTTTTGTTTTTCTTGTATTTCTTCGCCAAAACCCCCCATAAAGTGGTTTCGTGTGGCTTCTTCTTCTTTTGTGGCAGGGACTGGTCCTTGGCAGTCTTTTTCAACTCCTCCTCATTGACAATCTTTTTCTTTGTTTTGTCTTTCTTTGATTTCTTCGCAAAAACTCCCATAAAGCGGTTTCGTGTGGCTTCTTTTTCTTTTGTGGCAGGGACTGGTCATTGGTTGTCTTTTTCTTTGTTTTCGGCAAGCTTCTAAAAACAGCGGGGGGGTTGGGGGGGGCGCAGCCCCCCCCCAAACGTGGAGTTCCCGAACCCAGGGTTCGAACGCCCCAGGGGAGGACGAATTCCAGAACCCGAGGTTCCAACATAGAGTTCCCCAAACCCCGGGTTCCAACATAGAGTTCCCGAACCCAGGGTTCGAACTCGCTGGGGGACGGGGGGGGGTTCCGGAACCCGGGGTTCCGGTATAGAGTTCCCCAAACCCCAGGTTCGAACATAGAGTTCCGAACCCAGGGTTCGGACTCTCTGGGAAGGGGGGAGGAGTTCCCGAACCCGGGGTTCGAACGTGGAGTTCTCGCATAGAGTTCCCGAACCCCGGGTTCGAACATAGAGTTCCCGAACCCAGGGTTTGAACATAGAGTTCAAACTCCAGGTTCAACCTGGGTTCGAAAAGTTCGAACCCAGGGTTCAACCCTGAGTTCCGGAGTTATATGTTCTCCCCCCCCCCCCCCGGGCCCCCCGGGAGTTCGAACCCTGGGTTCCGGAACACTCCAAAAACCTATGCTCTACAGCAACGGAAACCCACCATAAGGATGGTGGTGAAAGCACCGAAGTGACGTAGACTTGCTTCAGAATGCTCATCTCTTTTTCCAGAGTGTCTACAAAACCCACCATGTTCGGACAACAATGGATGGACATTGTCATTTGGGTCTAAAGTGTTTTTGTTACACCTGGAAATTCTTTCAGACTAGGTCGGTGATTTATTGCCGCATATTTCTCCAGCCTGAGTTGAAGTAATTTATGTATGTCGAATCCACATCCCAGACGTTGGAAGAGCATGAACGCACTCGATGGGGAAGTACAAGCATGCTGATCATGTTTGCATTCAATTGAGCAGACTTTCATCAACTTTCTTCAGCTCACTCTTGGTCCGGTCGCTGGTAAAAGCAAAACATGCACATATTGCCAATTCCGACTCTGTCAGATGTTCGCAGATTTGTGACGTTCTAGAAGTTTCAGGCGGTTTCGACGTAGAAACTTTCGGCGCAATGGACTCACTCCATCTGTGTTTCGCTCCACTCAAACCATTCAGAATATTGTCCACAGTTACCAGATTCTGTTTGATTTGGCATCGAACGGCTTGAAATCCTTTTCTTGCCCAGAAGTATTTACGCAGCAACAGAGTCGACTCGGATGTTCTATACAGACTGTCTCGGATGGCTACTCACTTGGGTGACCCCTCTGTGAGACTCTGCAGGTCTAGATTGAACAATGTGCTACAAAGGCCACATGTCGTCCTCTGTCCACTCCGTTTCTGTTGCCGGAGGCAGGTTTCAAACGCTTGGTTCGTGGCATGTTGGATGATCGTCGGACAGATAGAAGCCACCCAAAGATCAAAGACATTCTCTTTTCGCACAAACGAATTCTACATCTGTGGAACCCACATGAGGACCCATAAAAGGCCGGCGTTAGGTGTTGTTGCTCTGAACTTCTTCAACACCATCCGGACTTGACCGTCATTGCATCTTCTGCCACTCTATTGTCCCTGCCGAATGAACTTGCTCAGTTGGCCCAGTCGAGCTGTACCAACCCAGTGTTCATGACTGAAACTGAGCATTGGCAGATGTTTCATGATGATGTGAGACAGTGGATCGCCCATCACGGTCTGGGAAAGCTTGGAACCTGCATTTACAGCATGTCGGCACTCATTGGACGGTTGATACGGTTCGAGAGTTGAAAAACTGGACCAAAGGACTGGTGTGGCATGTCCGGGATCATGAAGGCTCTCATGCACATGTTTTCTGTCCTGTGAAGTACTGGATGATGCTGCAGAACACGTTCACTGCCGAATCGGTCTTTCAGCCATTGTCACTAAACACCTCGGCGATCCTAGCCCATATGGAACAAGCGGTGCCATATCGGATTCTTGAAGCATTCCCCTTTCGCTTTGGATCTCGTTGTGCTCGTGTGTCAACAGCTTATATTCTCCCTAAGTTCAAGAAAGACTGGAAAGGGGGAAGGCCGATCGTGAGTTTTGCATCTCACCCGGCTCGCCAGTTCTTGGTAGTGATGGCAAAGGTTTCTGAGATGCTTGTTGCTGAAGTCTGTCCCCGATCCTTGTGCTTGCTCAAGCTTGTTTTTATGAAACAACAACGCGGTTTTTATGCAACTCAGCTTAATTGCGTTTGACATTCCTTTTACAACAGCTGTCGGCCCAAAGAGCAACATGTCGAAGCACATGTTTTTCGCAAAGACTTTACCAACGCGGGTTGTGTTTCATGTACATGGTGAGTCACTCGATTCACGTGGTTTTTCAGCACGCATTGTCTTGCAAATTGGCAGTTTTATTTCTAGCATACAACAACACCTTCACCGTGAGACCCCCTGAGGGGTCATCGCATGCAGCCGGACTCTGAGTCCGAGACCAGTGCCGGTGGCTCCTTTGTGCACAGGGAAGACCTTCGCCTGTTAGAAGAGTCACTTCAAGATCAGCTAGCTTCACTTCAGTTGCGTGTGACGGTCCTGGAGAGCCGCCTGCACCCGACCAACTTAGAGGGAGCTCTTGTGGCATCCAGTGTTTCCAGTGCTGAGTCTGAGTTTGAGCCCAGCCTGGAGGATCTCGTGGCAGCTTATCCGAGAGTCATTCCGCGTGTGTGGGGCTTCTTGCAAGTTTCCGATCGCCGCGCATTGCTTGTGGCCTCTTGGTACATGCATACAGGTGCTAGACGAGAGTTGCTTAAAGACGCCTTTTTGCACGGATGGCCTTGCCCATCGCCGCCTCGAGCCCTAAGCCTTCCCGAGAGCCCGAGTGTGATTCGGTGGATGCAGAATTTGTTTCCTCGCTGCCTGGCGCTGCTGCAGGTACACCCTTAACTGCGAGAGTGCCGGAACTTAGTGGTGCCTGCACATTGGGGGTTAGTGGTTCTACAGACATGCTGGAACCAGCTCCCGCCTCGGCAGGCCACCAGCACACGGATTCGGCATTCGAGCGTCATTTGCAAGGGTTGCTTGAAAGTGTGGACTCTCCTGCAAAGTCGTCGGTATGCTCATTTGAGTTAGTCGAGAATCATGCGCCAGTGATTGTGAAGCGGTATAAGAACAGCAGGCATTCGCATTCAGTGCAGACTGTGCATGGAAGTCTGCCTGGCCCAGTGCTTCCTTTGCAAGGGGTGCCACGACCACCCACGTCAGTGCCGGGGCCTAGGAGGCTCAGCGAGCCCAGTCGTAGGCCTTTCGTGCCCAGGGTTGCAGCAGCACCGCTGCATAATCCGGTTCCACGCCCGAGGTTTAGTCGTGTAGGCTGGGATTGTAGTCCTTTACCAAACCCTGTTCCCCTCAAGGCAGCTGATTATCACAGGCCTCGGCCCCTGGAGACGTCCAATACATTGGCGATCAGTGCACCTTCCGCTGTCTTGCACAGGGAGCGGACCCCGGCCCCCAGGGGTTGTGCTAAGGCTAGTGTAGATTTTGGTTTGGGTGTCCGTTTTCCGGCTCAGTCGCATAATGCACCGGCTCTGGGTTTCAGCTCGATCAATGACGGTCATGCCAAGCAGTTTGAGCAGGGCAAGATGATCTGGGAAATGCTCAAGCCCCGGCTGCTCCCAATCTCAGATTGCCTTGCCGACTTGTCAGGTTCCTTTCACGGCGACGTGCTTGAGCACCGCATCCTTAGCAGTGTGGCGGACACGACTCTTGTGCGTTACCTCAGTGCTGTCAGGCATTTCATTGAAGCTTTGGAGTGCTTGGGGGTGCCGGTGTCGGATAAGGTCCGGCAAGTGGATGTTGCTGACGCTTTGCTGGTCATGCATAAAGGGGGCAGCCAAGTAGGCAACAGTCTTAAGGCAATCCGCTGGGCACGCAAGGCACTCGCTCTCCGCCTTCCGGACTTGTATTCAGGCATCATGTTGAACATCTCCGCAAAAATCGAGGCAGACCGCAAGGAAGCGCTTCCGCTTCCCATGTTTGTCCTGGGACTTCTTGAAAGGAGCTTGCTTTTGGCTGAGGGCTCCGTGCAGCATCGCTTATTCATAGGCGCGGTATTGGTCTGTTGTTGGAGCAGTCTTCGTCTCAGCGATGCTCAACACACCAAATGGACTTCGCTTCAGTCCGGCTCCTGGTGCTTGCGTGGAGTGAACTTCCGCACTAAGGTTAGTCGTAGAGGGGTCCTTTTCGGTCTGATAACACAGGGCATTTATGGTTTCAAGCGCGAGTTCACACGCACTTGGGTGGCCAAGTACCTCTCTCTTTTGGGTGAGGAATGGGATGCAGTGGTCAATCGATTTGGAGATGTGACGCCAGACTGTCTGTTCTTCAGAAGCACCGATTCTGAGTTTGCTCCCATGTCATACGGGGAAGTTCTGTCGGCGCTCCGATGCACCTTGATTTCTCTCGGTTTGAGTGCTGAGGAAGCGCGTGACTTCACTGTGCACAGCATGAAAGCATGTTTACTTGCTGTGATGGCACAGAGAGGCTTCAGAACCTCGCGCCGTGAAGCGCAAGGACACCACCAACCGTCGGGCCGGAGTGCCCGACTTTATTCACGGGACGATATCTGGCCGGCGCTAGAAGCTCAACGAGCCCTTGTGCAATCGCTTCGCTCGGGGTGGATGCCGAGTACCCCTCTGGGGCGTGGGGGACAACATCCCACCCCCCAACGACCTTTTGTTCATGTGAATGTCCCTAGCGAACCTGTGCACCCCAGATTTCCGCTTTTGGATGTGTTTCCACCTGAGGTCTCTCATGAGGCGGTGCAGGTCGATAGGGAAGAGTCCCAGGCAGCAGGCAGCAGTGATATGCAGGCTCCTACGTTGGAGGCCGCTTTATCTTCATCCAGTGAGTCGGAGCAGGATGCCGGCACTTCAGGTTCGGTCCGGCGCTCAAGTGTGGCCATCTCAGCCACTTTCCAGCCTGAGGAGTGCGATGAATTCTTGTTCTTGCAGGGGGCATCAGGTACAGTCCATGTGGCAGCGCCTCCGGAAGGTGCATCGGGAACGGCAACTTATGCTGAAGGGCACACTGCCCACCTTAGGCCACGGTGTGGAGCCTTGGCCAAGTCTTTTGCAGTTTTGACCACCGTGCCGGTAGGGGCACGCCTTTGCATGCACGTAGCATGCAGGCGAGTTTCGGAAAATCAAATCGCCATTGCATACTACTAACACTGGAGCGCTTGAGAAATGCAGCATGCAAGATTGGCACTGAACATGTTTCGTGGGGGGTGCTTGCGCGCACATACCACTCTACAAGCGCATGCAGCGAACACACGGGTGTTAAGTGTGTCTGTGTTTGTGTGCAGCCTTTGCTCGCACTTCTTGCTGCGCACAAAATTTCCCGCCCTCCCACCCCTTCCTACAGTGTCTCTATGTTGCCCCTGGAGTGGGCGGTGCCCGGTGATTGCCCCTGGCGCGGGCTGTGTTAGCAGTGGCTTGTGCCTGGTGTAGCCCCATGTGGCTTGTTTTAAGCCTCGAAAGGGGGGATGAGCCAGTGGCAGGATTTCCTGCCGCCTGGCGGAGTGTGCATTGCGACCATTGAAAAGGAGTGCATGTGTTTGATCACCTTAACATTACGTGTGTTCAGCTTTAACGGGCCCTCAGCTCGGCGGCGGGATCAAGCTGGTCTTGACGAGCAGGCGGGGAAACTGCTTTCCATTCGTGTCAAGATTGGCCGGGAGTCGATCCGCACGTGCGTGCTCGCCGCGGCAATGCGGCGTTTCGGTTCGATATGGGCTTGCCGATTTGCTGCTGGGTTTCAGTCGGCTGCAATATGTGGGTCTGAAATCCAGGCTGTGGAAAGGGCTGTGCATGGTTCGCGCAGCAGGTGTAGGCGCCAGTGCTGGCAGATCTGATCGCACGTGTGTGCCAGTCCGCCATCCAAGACGGTCGTGAAATGCGGAGGGCGACCCCCCCCTAGTTACCTAGTTGTCTTACCTTCAAGGCAAGTGCATGGCGATTGCAGCCAGTGGGATATGATACTACCGGGCATAAAAGTCCTTCGGAAACCTGGCAGCCGTGAGGCCAATCGCACGTGTGTGCAGCGGGCAAGGGCTACTGCTGCCGATCGTTCATCGATTGCAATTTCAACCTGTCTGTCTGCACCTCGCTTCAGGCTTCCATGGCAAACGTGGATGCGGCGCTTTTGGAGCTTGCCGTTGCATGCAGAGTACCGCAGGAGTTCCACTTCGTGCTGGATGGTTATGACGTGCCGCTGTTTGGTTGCCTAGCAGCCTCACACTCGGAAGTGGATGCCTCAATCGAGATACTGCTGGAGGGGGCCGCCTTGCCTGCGGAATCCACCGAGAAACTACGTCTTATGTCATCCTTCCGCCTGCTGTTTCAGAAGTGTCAGTCTGTGACAGCAACTGGTTCGAATGCGGGGAGTGCGGCCCACGCAAGCATGACATCCAATGCAGCTTCATGGGTAGACTCTTTCCCGGCTAAATTGACAGGTGAGGAGGTGGTGAAACTCCGCCTTGAGTTCGAGGCTTCGTACCCAGGAGAGGTCTTGGATGCGGATAACACCCCAGGTCACCGGCTCTTAGCGTTGGCCGCAAAGCTTGTTAAACCAGGTGAGATGCGGTGGGTGGCTTGGAAACATCGGATGAGCAAATCCCAAGAGGAGTCTTTCGCTCTGCGCAGGCCGGCAAAAATCCCGAGGTTGGAAGAGCTGGTGTACGACGAGATACCTTCAAGAGAGCTACCTCAAGGCCAAGTCGGCATGACCTTCCTGCAGGGCATCTTGGGTCTTTTGTGCATATCACTCGCCTTCGTTAAGGGGGCTCACCTTCAGAGCCTGCGGCTTTACGAGCGCAAGTTCATCCGCCTGGCCTGCCAGCGGCATGAGGCATCTTCGGGGCTCCGAAGCCCGAATATGGAGGAGCTTCAGGCGGCAGACAAGCACATTTGGGGCTTGATCGCGGATTTGGTCAATGTCCACAAGTGGAGCCTGAATGATGCACTGACGGAGGTAGTGCAAGTTCGCGGTGACTTGGCTGCCATGTTGCAGCCTCGCAGCCAAATCTTGAAGATCAACAGGCAGCCTTTCAAAGGCAATGGCAAGGGGAAAGACTCCCCGGGTGGTAAGAACGGCAAGGGCAACAAGGGCAATGGCACCAACAGTCAACGCTGGATGCTTTCTTACACGGACTCCAAGGGTCAACGCAAACAATTGTGCCGTGGTTACAGTTCTCCAGACGGATGCAAGTTCGAAAACTGTAAATTCGAGCATCTCTGCCCGGTTCCCGGCCCAGATGGAAAGCCATGCCTAGGGAAGCATCCTGCTTTCCAACACCGCAAAATCTGAAGGTCACAGTCGGTGGCGGAACACTCCGATGTGCGGACTGGTCGATCCAGCGAACTTCCGTCGCCGACTTCAGCGGATTTTTCTTGGGAAGCTTGCTTGGCTATCCTGCAGACTCACTGTTTGGGTGATGCTCCTCTCTACCGAGATACAGTTCTTGCAGGTGCGCGATCTCGAGCACAATATTTCAATTTTGGGGCGAGAGCGGGCTCCAATGCGGGGCTTTGCAAAGGCACAGCAGAAAACGCAGAATTCGTTGAGTACCTGAACATTTTCCTTCGGCAGATTTTTCCAGACGGCACATGGTCCAGTTTTTGTGTCAGTCACAATGAGTTCGCTCACATCCACGTGGATAAGAGCCTTCCGGGATCTTTGAATTATTCATTCAGTGTTGGAGCTTTTGAGAAAGGCGGTTTGTGGGTGGCTTTGCCGCCAGACGAACTTCCTCACCTTCCGCGAGTGCCTCCGCCGGACACATCAGCTGATGCCTCGCTGTTGGGTTGCATAATTCAGACCAGGAGGTGTGGTTTTTCTTGGGATGGCCGCATTGCTCATTGTTCGGAGCCATGGGTTGGTGACAGATGGGTCGTGACGGCCTATACTTCTTGCACTTGGGGCTCAATGCCGGAACCGGATCTTCGCTCTTTACGTGATCTTACGTTTCCGCTACCAGGCGACGCCATGGTGATCGACGAGGCGGAGTGTGAGTCTCGGGCTGCCAAAATTGACCAGGCACAGCTGCGGCTACCAGTGGCAATCATGCCTCCCGACCTTGATGCAATCCGCGGAAATCTTTTTCTGGAGATCTGTTCTGGGCCAAATCGGCCTCTGTCTGCTGCCCTCCTGGCGAAAGGTGTTTCAGTGCTTTCGATCGACATTCTTTTGCATGAAGATCACAACTTGTTGAATGACTCCACTTATGACAGCCTCATGCGGCTATGCTACAGCGGACAGGTGAATCTGGCACACGCCTCTCCACCTTGCACGGAGTACTCCAGGCTCAAGCTCCGGGCAGATGGTGGCCCCAGGGCGCTTCGCACTCCAGAACACATGTCTGGCGTTCCTGATTTGAGTCCGTCAGAGCGGCAACGTCTGGAGCAAAGTAAAAGAGTGCTGGTTCGTACAATCAATTTGCTGCTGGCAACATACTGTGCTGGAGGGCATGTTAGTCTGGAAAACCCTTTGTACAGCATGGCATGGTTGGAGCAGGAAGTCCGAGAATTTCTGCAACACATCAACGCGGACCTGAACTGTGTGGCTGCTTGTGGCTACGGTATGGATGTACTGAAGCAGTGGTGTTTCGCATGCAGTTTTCGGGATCTCCAGCAGATTGCATGTAGTTGTCAACACGATCCTCAGTCGCATGCACAGGTGGCAGGGATTGTGGACAAAGACGGCGTTTACGCTTCAAGAGCTACATCGGAGTTTCCGGTACAGCTCGCACAGGCCTATGCAGAAGCTGTTCTTCCTTTGTTCGAGACCTCGAGCAAGCCATACACCATTTCTCTTGAACAGGTTAGGTTTCTTCGAACTCACAAAACCAAGGAGGAACTTCCCCGAAGCACACAGGACGGAGGTGGGATCTACTCCATGCCGGATTGGAGTTTTCCTCCGAGCGGCTGCAAGGACCTCCTAGGGGGAGTGCGTAAGCAGCTTGTGGAGTACCTTTTCCACATCAGGGCCCCATTGCGATTGCGAGCCCATGTGGAGTCCGAAAAAGCATCTCGGCTCATCCAAAGGATAGCTGACGGCGACAAGGGCCGGTGTAGGATTGCTGGCTTCTCGGACGCTGTGGTTGGTGTTTTGGGGTTCGGCTTTGTTCTTCGTTCAGGGACTTGGGCACATGCCCCCATGGCTGCAGCTACTGCTATGGACCTGTGCCCTCCGCGAGGGCACAACAAGATTTCGAAAACGGCCTGGTGGAGGCACCAAGATCTGCTGCATAAATGCATTTCTGACCTTGCTATGGAACTGCTGTGTGAGAAGTGGAGAGAGCTCCCGCCCTCAGCCAAGCAATCCTTGCAAAATCTGTATGGAAGCAGCTGGCTTTGGGAAGCTCCTTTCAGTATCTGGATGGATTGCTGGACACTGTTACAACCTAACCAACGTGTTCGGCTTATTTCCAACACCTACTTTCTCAATGAAGAGTTTGCCCACTGCATGGTTGAATGCGCGTACGCAGCACAGATTGGAAAGATTGATGATCTTGCTAACATGGATTAGTTCAGGTGCTCCTCTGAGGTTGGAGTATATCTTGCGAGCCTTAGAAGGGGCCCGACGATTGATGCTTCGCAGCCTGCGAGTACCACCTGATGCAGATCCGGCCCTCCTGGCGAGACTTGTCGGTTTGCTATGCACTTTTCTGTTTGAAGCTTTGCTCTGCAGCCGAATCAAATTTTTCTTGCAGCCGCTTGTTCGCACAGCTTGTTTGACTGCAGCCCCACTCTGGCGGATAATTACCCTTCTCTGCTACCAATGCCGGGGCCCAAAAGGCCGGATGAAGGTGACTCTGAGCCACCTCGCTCGAGAAGTCCTAGGACTCGGCCCCTGCTTAGACCACGGTATTTGCAGCCGGAACCTTCTCCGCCTGATGCACCGCCTAGTGGTCCGCCTCCTCCGGTGCCAGTCCACTATGCTGCTGATGATGCTGCAACCCTTGCGGAGGACTCACTCCCAAGCGGCACGGACTCTATGGATTCCGACGAGATCACCATTCGAGAGCTGGCTGAAGAAGCCCGGCGGCTTCGTGCGGAAAGGGGCCCAGCCAAACCCACGACAGCCTCTACACGGGCGCATGCTGCCGTCAACACTCTACCAGCTCCTCGCGAGGATCATGAAAACTCGGAGTCTGAATGCCCGGCGGAGGACGATGAGATCGATGAGAACCCCTTCGATACATCCTCTCGACCGGAGGACGACCTTGCTGCAGCCACAGCCACAGTCCCTGAAGATAGCAGTTCAGATGGTTTCAGCCCTCTCACCCCTGCTAGTGCTGATGGTCTCGGGTTTGAACCAGCCACCAAAGACTGAATGTACTTCCTCCTGTGCAAAGCCTTCACTTTTCATGGATGCGTGGTGGAACTGGGAAAAACAGGTGCCGCTGCTGATTTGCATATCTGCCCTCTACCGGTACATGCAGTGCATCTTCTACATTTGCCAGGCCTTCTACCACCACCTTTCGGACATTCGGTACGGTGGCACTCTTAGAGTACCTGCAAGCTGGCAGCCCCACATCAATGATGAAGCTCTATGTCAAGTTTGCTCTGGTACAGGTGCCTCTCCTACTACGCCCACGTCTCCTACAAAGCAGTGCCGCCTGGGTCCCAAGTCCCAGGGTGCCGGAAGCATTCGATGTTTACGCACACCACTACTACTTTTGCTGTTGATCGCATGGATACCAGCAGCATGTGCCGGCACAGATGCGAGGGTTGATTCTGATTCCCGCCCGGTTTCTGGAGCCCTTCGGGGTGAACTTTTAGGTGGGAGCACCGCTTGCACGACTACTTTTCCGGCGCCATGCTCAGGCAGGCAACGAATTCGCAAACGAGCTTTTGCCCGAGCGCTTCGTCGAGCCCGTTCCTCACAGGATGGAACAACCGTCTATCGAGGCCGAACTCTTCGTGCGCCCCAACATAGTGATCCACACCCAAAGCCCAACAGGCCCTCTGCAAAGACTGCGTCCTCGCCGACAACGCGGCAGCGCTCCAGGCTTCGCACTTTCAGTCTGAATGTTGGTGGTCTTGACGCCACAACGTTTGATTGTCTTATGGCCTGGCTCCCTAAAGCACCGTATGATATCATAGCTCTGCAGGAAATCCACCATGGTCTGGGGAAAGAGTCCTCACACTGGTCCTCGGCAGGTTGGACCTTCATAACCAGTGTCGATCCTTCCTCTAGATTTCAGGGCCTTGCCACGCTGGTTCGACAGGACTTCCAGGGTGATGCGGAGATTCACCACAAGGAGATCAAACCAGGCCGTCTGCTACATGTACGTCTCGCACGACCCGAATATCACATAGATGTGGTGAACTTTTATCAACAAGCTTACCAGCCAGATTCAGCGGGACACAATCTCTCCAAACGACACAGTCTGTGGGACAGCCTAAATGCCACTATACAACAGCTGGCCAGGCGAAACATGTTGGTTCTGCTGGGCGACTTCAACTGTACCCCGATTTATGTCGCGGGACACATCGGATGCTCAATGTCCAGGGCTGAGCTCTACTCGGATGCTGCAGAATTTACCACCATCCTGGAAGCTAACCAGCTGGTCGTACTCAACACATGGTCTCGACGTCGTCTGCTCCCTACCTTTACAGGTCCTAGGCATCAGTCCATCATTGACTTTATCATCACCCGACAGGGACATGCAGATGCAGTGGCTCGACGTGCTCTACCCCAACGAGGCTTCACACTCAGTCCGTGGCGTCAAGGGGGCAAGCATCACCCAGTTGAGGCCACTCTCCCTCTACATCCAGGCTGGCAGCGGGCCTCACCACGGTCGTCCACTCAGCCCAAAAGATCTTATGATAACTTGGCTCTCACGGCTGCTGTCCGAGATCGCACTCCGCAATATGATGCCCTCCGAGAAGCTTTCAGGTCCAAACTTGCGGCGGCACAAACCTCTGACCTTCAACAAATTAACGATATTCTGCTCGATTTGGTTTGCAGGCTTTTTCCGCGAGCTCCTCCTCAACCACAGCTCCGGGCTTGGCAGACGTCGGAGGTGCAAACATCAGTAGCGGACATGTGGCGAGCAAGGAGGCGAATGCAAAGACCGGCTGACCACCCACCAGGCTCCTTTCGAGCATGTTTTCAAGCATGGCGACGACGCCAGGAATTTCAAAAAGCCTACAAGGCCCTTCGAAAAAGGGGCCGAGACGCTCGCAAAGCCGTCCTCGAGAACTACCTGGAACAGGCCCAGACTGCAGTTGAGCGGGGTGATCATGGCTTATTGCATCGCATTATTCGGCAAATGGCCCCCAAAACCCGACATGCCCAGGTTCGTATACATGGTAAACAGGGTGAGATGCTCACCTATCAACAGGAGCAGCAGGCCATTGTTGAACATTTTGAGACTTTGTTTCTGTCTCGACAGTCTGGATGCACACTGTCTGCAGCTCGACCTTCGGCACACTACGAGGTCAGCCCGCTTATGTTTCAGCAAGCCCTCGACTCGCTCAAGATGGGCAAGGCAGTACCTCCGGGCAGCGCTCCTACCAGTGCGGTACGTGCATGCTCGGACATGATCTCCACGATTGCTGCTCCTCAGGCCGAGACCTGTCTGAATGGGGCTGAGACGCCGTCTTTGTGGGCCGACTGTACTCTGGCACTCATCCCCAAGCCACACAAATCGGGGAAACGACCCGAAAACCTCCGACCTCTAGGACTACAAGATACTGGTGCCAAGGCCTATGCTAAGGTACTGAAGCAATTACTCTTACGAGAAGTCAGCTCCACCATAGCCGCTTTGCCACTGTTTGCATATGTACCTGGTAAAAGCACAGACACTGCTATTTCGCGAGTGACGGCCCACTGCAGACAAGTCCGCTCTATGCATGAAGGGCAGCAGGCTACTGTGCATACACGTCGGGCCCAAATCAAACAGAAAGTGGCCATTGGCGGCATACAACTTGCAATCGATCTTTCAACAGCTTTTGATCGAGTACCTCGTGAACGGCTATATCAGGCACTGATTTGGGCAGGCGCCAGCGAGACTTTGGCACGAACAATTATAGATCTGCACGAAGTTTGTAAGTACAGCATCAATCATCGCGGACGTCACAGTCACATTAACATGCGACGTGGAGTACGCCAAGGATGTACACTAGCTCCTTTGCTGTGGGTAGTATACTCAGCCTATGTAGCTGACCATCTAGGTCAAGAATTGTCCCACACCTGGGTATCGCAACATCTGACGCTGTACGCTGATGACACACATGCCAGCTGGCTAGTGAATTCATTGGGAGACCTTCGCTCAGCTCTGCAGGCCATACCTGTCATCTTTTCAGTATATCAACGATTTGGAATGCAGGTGAATCCGCAAAAGTCTGGTATTATCCTGGGTGTCAAAGGCCTGCTAGGCAAATCTACTCTTGCACCCCATGTACATGGACCTCCAGATGCCCGACGGCTTGTGCTTGGCCCCCCGCATCAGCAATTGATCATACCTATCAAGGATAGTCTGACTTACCTTGGTGTCAGTATCTCCTATGGTGGTTTCGAGGACATCACCCTGAATTACAGACTGGATGTGGCTCGTAATACCAGAGGCCGGCTCATTAAAATTCTACATGCTCGTAGATATCTTTCTGTTCGCAAGCGCCTCCAGCTTTACACACTGTGTGTCCGAACGGCGGCCTTATATGGTCTCATGCCGGTTGGCCTCACTGCCGCTGGGCTGAGAAGACTACATACCTTTGAGGTCAAACATGTTCGAGCTATCTCTCGTAGCCCGGTGCATATCACCCGGGAACCTACGGGGGCCCTGTACAAACGACTTGGTTTGATACAACCAGGAGACTACCTGCTGAAGCTCTTGAAACAGCGAACTCGTACCCTCACCAAACTCCAAGATCAGGCGGTAGCACAATTTCAACAGCGAATAGAAGAACTCAAGCAACACCTCGCAGCTCTGCGACATGGTCTTCAGGAAGTCACGGCTACCCAAGCCTTTGCCTGCCCTACTTGCGGACAATACTTTGACACGCTGCCAGGGATGCGCTCTCATCACACCAAGACTCATGGATGGAGACTTCAGGTAGTCTCAGCTGGACCCGCCAAAAGATTGCATGGACTTCGCATACAAGACCATTGCACCAACAATATGCCTATTTGTCGACATTGTAACGCAAAGCTCTCTACTTGGCACCAATTTCGTGTACATATACTTACCAGCTGTGTTGTGTTGCATTCTGACGCAAAGGGTGAAAGGCCTGCTTTGCAGTCCGCTGCGGGGCCCCAACCCGAGCCTGCTTTGCAGTTCGCTGCGGGGCTCACTGCTGAAGGTGCAACAGAAAACGCGCTCCTGGCTCCTTTTGAGCTACCTGAAGTGCAAGCCTTGCTTTCCACTAACCAGTGGAAGGACGTTCTCAACATCAGTGCGATGAAAGAAACTCTTCGGCATCATTGCGTGCTTTGCGGTCAATGGGTAGCACGTGCACCAAGCTCCATGATTTTACATGTGCGAGCTATACATCCAGATTTGATGTTGTACTGGGACGATGCTATGGCTCACAGTTTGACCCTCGCAGAAGGACACGCTCGACCCTGCAAAGCCTGTGGAGCGACACCCCGTGGGCGACACAGATGTCGTATCCTGCATCAGCTCTGCCTTATGTTACACTACTGGCGTGCCCTGCGACAGCTCAGGTCTGAATCAACCTATAATGGCCCACCAGGAGGAGACCTTTGGACCACAGGACCCTATGACCAGGGGACAGTTAGCGGCGGAGGAAGTGCGGGACATCTTGGGCGAGGCTGTGGCGACAATGCAGCCCCATCCACGGGAGGATGTGGACATGCCTGCAGCCCCAACTCTGGGGAAACGAACGGAGGATCAACAGATCCGACCCACCAAGTTTTCCAAGCCAGCGGGGAAGGGGCAGGGCCAAGGGCAGTCACCCACCAAGGGACCGGCAGACGACAAGCAGAACAACCCCAGCCCACCAGCAAGCTCCTGGCAAAACCCCAGGGGATGGAAGGACCAACAGCTGCAGCGTCGGCAAGGACAGGGCTGGAAGCAGCAGGAGTGGGACGACGAATGGTACCACCACAGCGAGGTGAAGGAGTTACGCCAAATGGTGGAAGCCCTTCAGGAGCATGTGAGGCTCCTGGCGAGGATGGCCCTGCGGCACGAAGACGAGCTCTCACAAGCTCGCACAGAGCGCGACTTTCTTTTTACTTTCGAGCCGCCCACGACCGAGGCAGACTCCAACATGGTGAACATGCTGGGCCTCATGTTCAAGATGGCGGTCCTCTGGAAGGAGAAGAAGGAGAAAGGGGAGGTGGACTCCTCTCTCAGGCTTGTTCTGTTCCTGGGCCTGCTTCGCCAATGGACGAAACAAATCACCACCAACCTCGAGCAGCCGGAGGACTTGGAGCAACTGGCCAAGCTAAAGCTTCTTCGCCAGAAGGATGCCGGGCAGGGCATGGAATGGCCATATCTACGATGGAACCAGGAACGCCAGATGCTGGAAGAGTCGCAAACCCCGGCTCTGGATCACAAGGAGCTGATGACAGCTCTGGCTACCCTGGAGTCGTCCATCACAGCCCCGGGAGCCCTCCTTCGATTCCATGCAACGCGACGGCTTGTGGAGCAGCACCAGTCCCCGGTCACGTTCCTGGTGACGATCGGGATGCGGGACCCAAAGTCCCTACTCTGCCACCGCGCTCTGTGCTCGCTATGCTTCAACGCCAGCAGCCAACTGTTGAAATTCCGAGTCCGCCCAGCCAGGATGGAACGCCAGCCGCTAGCCCGGGTGCTTGCCGAGCAATTCCCACCGCCCACGGAGCATCCCATGGGCCGCGGACGGAACTACAGAAAGCCCTCATCGAATCGCCCCAGTCCGGCACGCGAAATGCCACCGAAGCACCCAGCAGTGCCGATCGCGAAAGAGGGGGACCAGACGGGACAGCAGGAGGAACCCACCTCCTAGAGTGGAGCTTGCAGCAGGGATGCTCGAGGCCCATGCTCAGACTTCGTCTTCGCAATCCTCACAATCTCTGTTATGCAAATGCTACCATTAACATGTTCCTTTGGCATGGCATGATACATGAGCGACAACTTGAACAGGCTGATACATATGGGCAACTTCGCCATCCCCTGGAGCGCCTACGTCAGGTTGGCAATGCTTGTTTGCAAGATATACCTTTCTGGCTCACACTCTTGCAGCAGTTTCAGACCTTTCTACACACCCGCTTTGACCGCCAACAGGACGCTGTGGAGTTTTTGGGCTTTATGCTTGAATATGCTCGACCATCAGCCTATGCAGGCCTTTGGCAATCCAGATACCAATTTGGCCCGGCAGTTTGTGTTGCTGATTCAGGCCATCCCCTGCAGCCAATCACTCTGGAGCTGAATTCGCGAGGATTGCAGGCAAGCATCGTCGACTGGCATTTGCAACCACCTTTTCCTTATGCTTTTTGCCAGGCCCCTAGGATGCTCTTCTTTCAACTTAAGCGATGGGCTCAGAAAGATCCCAGCCGACCAGCTCGCAAAGATCTCATGCCATTTCCATTTGAGGTTGGAGCGCCTATCGATCTGCCAATTTTTGAACGTGCCCAAGGCCTTCATGTGCAATGGCAACGATACAGACTTGTTACAGTGCTGGTGCATACTGGTATGCACCCATGGGCAGGTCACTACCGCTCCATTCTGAGTGGCTTTCGGCAGCTTCCCAATGGCGATACCACATGGATGGCAATGCTTACGGATGATGGCAGAGAAGTTCGTTTATGCAGCAGTGCAGACATGCAGCATGCCATATCCAACTGCTATCTGTTTGGCCTATGCCGTGATTCATGAATCAGCCAGGGAAGTGACAGTGGATCATAGCACAGTGATCGAGTTGACTTTAGTCTGCATTCTCATTGTGCCGACAATCTTTCTCCTGTATGCATGCGCCGAACTTTTCTACAGCTTTACGTTTGTTGAGTGATCACTGCTACTGCCTTGCTTAGTCACTCGTGACGAAGGCAATAGTCTTTTAAGCTTTTGGATATCTGCTTGGCCGTACGCGGCGGGGTATCCACACGTTTTCTGTAACTATCGGAAATGTACATAGTACAGCTACAAGCCGGGTATCAAAGTCTGATGCCTGTTTCCAGAGTTGCGGTCGCAAAGCGTCCATTCACCGGATGCTGCGAACTGAATGAAAAATGTGGAGTCCGAAAGCGAACTCCCGCTGTTCACCGAGACTGAGGTTCGGCAGTTCAGGGAGATCTGGCAGCAATGGTTCATGCAACACAATCAATCGATTGGAGCGTGGCTGAACATCAAGCATCCATCATGCGTGCGTGAATGGGTTTTATTTTCCGCCGAAAGTGTAGACAAAGTTTGTCGAAAAAGGAAAACAGTGTTTTCACTTGTGTGTGAGTTACACTAGACAATCTTTGCCGTGCAGCTTTCGGCTTGAAGTTGGATCTGTGATCCAAAAGTTTTTATAGAGTAGCTTGTAGTGCTCCGCAGCAGTGGGGGTCGTCAGCGACGACCTTCCACTCCCTTTGATATAACTGTCAGTGCCAGTTATGGTTGACCAAGCAGCACGCATTTATGCGGCTGAGTCGCCAGAGGCGCCGTACCCTAGGAGGAACGGTCAGGAAAATCAGTTGGCAGCGCCACAATGCCTGCAACGCGTGCGACAGTGTCGCTCCTGCCTCCGCTTTTTGCAGTGCAATCCAATATTTGTGCTAGAGCAGGCCATGCGTGAAGAAATGGCACAACAGGAGATAAGTTATCTCCTTTGGGCCATTAGTTGCGCCATGCGGGTAGACCCCGCGGTCGTCAGCGACGACCACGAAGCCCTCAATCGAGCAGGGGAAGGGGAATCCAAAGTTTGGCCCCCCTTCTACCCTTTTGCGCAGATGCAGGGGGAACAACCGGACACATCAGGCAGTGCCTATCCGATGCACCGGTATACTATGTCGCAGCGCGACGTGCCTATGCGGCCAGCGGCCACGCCTGGCTGGCCGTATACCGGCCTTTTTGACTGGCCCCCCAGTGGGGAGGAAGACAATGTAAGATGAACATCTGGAACGACCCCTCGTCCGAGTTCGTGTGCAGTGCATGCGGCGAGCATCACGCTTTCAAGGCAGCAGTGCATGCCTATGAACAGCCCAGCGCCAGTGGCGCGGTGGGGCAATTTACCCACGATCGCCGCAGCAAGGCCTGGCAGTGTCCAGAGTGCGGCGTGATGCATTGCACACGCTGCGCCAAGCAATACTCTTGCCCAGGCACTGTCCCGCGGACAGACGGCAAGCTCGAGTACAAGGGCGACCGCCGCCCTACTAGGGGGCCGCCCGAGTCTCTTCGGCTGACCTTGGAGCGCGAGGCAGCCGAAGCCCGTGAGCGCGAGCACCGCGAACGGGAGGCCCGCCGCAGAGACGGCAAGGGCAAGGGCAAAGGCAAGGACCAGAGGTCCCGCCCTGACGACGAGGACCGGGACCAGTGGTCCCGTGGTCGCTGGTCTTGGGAGCACGAGCGGCGCTGGAACTACCGTGGCTGGTAGAGACGCCAGCGGCGTGCACCAGTGCCCTCCGAACAGTGTTCGGATACAGTTTTGAAGGGCCAGTGGCCCTTTCGTCTGCGCCCGTTTCACACAGGTGCAGAGCACAGTAGTGCCGGCACAGTTCAGCCACAGGAGCCTCCCGCTGCCCACCGGCCTGTCTGCGGATCGCAGAAGGCAGGTGCAGCGCACCTTCACAAGCGGGCTCAGCCCAGACACTCGCACCGCGAGGTCGGAAAAAGAACACCGCAGGTTGCGCGTGCACACAGACCTTGTAGGGCTGCAGTTTATTTTGCCTAGTAGGTTTCAATGCAGTTTTCCCAGACCTGGTAGGTCCTCTGGAGGTAGCACCTATAGGTGCAGTGCCACCAGCGTGGCCGCGAGTCCTCCAGTGCGTGATCGCCGCAGCCTTTTAAGCCTCACTTCCCTCCCAGCTCTCTCTCCCTCCTCTCCTCCCTCAGGACTGCCCGGGGAGGGTGCGGGTCGCAGCGCGTCGCTTGAGTTGAGCCTTACTGAGTCAGTGCGCTTGTATCTGTGTGCTGGTAGCCCGTTCCTTGCAAGCCGCCTCTACAACAGCCGTTGGCTTGAGCAGTGCTCCTCTTCCTTGTGTCAAGGATGCTGCCCAGGGGCAGCGCCCCGGAGGGCGACTTCAACGACCAGGTTAGTAACCTCTGGTCGTCAATACCACGCAGAGCCGGTGCTCGTCAGCCGTGGGAATCAGCCTCATGGTTTGCGCATAATGCGAGCTGGCCCTGGGAGCTGTCAGTGACTCGCCCCGCTTCTGTGGGTCCCGTGCCAGTGCTGCACGAGTCCAGCCTGATGCTCAAGCGGAAAGCTTCCGCTAGCACCCAGCCGCTAGTAGCGGAAGATATGGCCTTCGCACTTAAGGTGTGCTCCCGTCGTACAGCGTACGAAGGCGACCGCCGCGACAGCGCGGTTTTCAAACTCACGGCTTTAGTAAAAGCATGGCCAGACGCCTTCGAGATCGTCTCACAGTGTGCCGACGAGGTTGGTCGCGTCGACCTGGACGAGCTCGACTTCAGCATCGAGGCAGCGCTCAGCTACAAGGCTACCAACACAGTTGTACGCCGCCTCAACTCTCTCAGCAATTTTGTCCAGTGGGCAAACACGCAAAACCCAGTGGTGGTGCCCTTCCCAGTGTCCGAGCGCGCCACTTGGCGCTACATCCAGTGGATGATGCGCAATGGGAAACCTGCTGATGTATAGCTGTTGCTGCTGTTGCTTTTTTCTTTTGGTGAGTGCCACTGACTGATGTTCGCAAAAAATGTGTGAATGTAACACTGGTCGCCACTGGCTTGTCAAATGATGTTGTTTTATTGTATTATGTATTTATGGTGGAAGCCGGGAGGTTGGAACGTGTCCACTGGAGCAAATTGGCCCCAAGCCACAGGTTCCGACTTTGATCTTGGAGGCTAAAGTTGGAACATGGTTGGTGTTGCCTCAAACCCTCCCTCCCAACCCGCCCCCCGCCCCCCCGGTTCCTAGGGTTGCGGTTTGCGTGTGGGGGTGGTTTCGTTTCAGGGTTTTTCAGGGTGGTTTAGGACACATCTGCCTAGGTCCCTATGCTATATTTTTGGGGAAACCGGGCATAGGGTTTAGGGTGCCTAGCCCCCCAAGTTTTAGGGGAAAGCGGGCACGTAGGGTTTAGGGCCCAGCGTTTACTGTATATTTTTTTGGGGTCCCCCAACCAGGGGAAGCTGGGCTTAGGGTTTAGGATAGTGCTAGGTGGGGTTGTTTCCCCTCCACAGGGTGCCCCCCCACCCTCCAAGCATAATGATGTCCATATCATCCATGGCCAACCTTGATGACATCCACAGACACTGGGTTTTCCGGCCGGTCCAGTCAGAATCAGAATGTTCCAACTTTGGAACATAATGCCGAAATTGGAACTTGCACGCGCTCGCTCATGGAGTGCAGAATGTTAGGGTGTGCATGTTCCAACTTTTTGGCGTCCACTGTATTGGTCTGGAAGAGCTTTGTTCCTGCATTCCAGCCAGGCTCTGGATTTGATTTGAGGGCAGAATTTGTATTGCTTGCTTAAAGTCCTTGGCGCATTGCGTTAACGCAGCTCGAAATGCTGAAAAAAAACTTTTACCTGGAGGTAAAAGTTTGTTTTGTATGTTTGCAGCATGCCAAACCTTAGATTTCTCTTTGGGAAGCAGTTTTTCCATGTCTGCATACGCTCCTGTTCAGCTGAATTGGACATCGGGCTGCTTTTCTGGAGCTCGAAATGCTTGAAAATGAACTTTTGGCGCGTGCAAAAAGTTTTTTTTGTGTGTGTTTCCAGCTGTGTTTCCAGCATTCCAGAGTTTGGATTTGTCAATGTTGAGACAGATATTTGTGTGTTGTTTGCTCAAACTGCTTTCATTTCCATGCTCCTGTTCGGCTGAATTGGACAACGGAGTGCCTCTACTGGAGCTCGAAAGGCTTGAAAATTAACTTTTGGCTCGCTCCAAAAGTTTTTTTTATTTGTTTCCAGCGTTCCAGACTTTGCATTCGGTTTTGGGAGAGGGATTTGTATAGTGTGCTTTGGGAAACAGTTTTTCTATGTCTGCATACGCTCCTCCTGTTCGGCTGAATTGGACAGCGGATTGCCTTTCTGGAGCTCGAAATGCTTGAAAATAAACTTTTGGCCTGTGGATTTTTTTTGTGTGTGTTTCCAGCTGTGTTTCCAGCATTCCAGAGTTTGGATTTGTTAATGTTGAGACAGTGCAGCATTTCAGCCGAACAGGAGCATCCGCATACATGGCTAAACTCTTGCCCATCTTTAACGAAAAATCCAAAGCCGTGTAGGTTTGCTTCAAGCAGAAGGCAACAGAACCGGCGAAGGCAGAAACTGAAATCCTGGCAGGCTACCCTCACCGAGTTCATGCAGGCATTGCAGCAGGCCGTGGAGAGCCGCGGCAAGGTTACACCAGAAAAGCAGGACCTGATGATGCTGAAGCAAATGTCGAAAGCCCTCAACCCTCAGCTTCGAGACCTGCTAGGCTACTCCTGTGCTTGATTGCCGTGTTGCGACATTCTCTTGCTAGAGAAATGTCGTTGGGGTCGCTGCTCTGGACGACGATGGGCGTCATGGAGGGCCTCTTGTCAGATGGCAGTTTCTTGCCGTCTTCCCGTCGGAGCTCTTTTGCGGGGGTCGCAAAATTGAATGCCTGGCCATGTCCCTCAAGTGCTGTGCAGGTTCGCATGAGTGCGCTTGCCAGGGCTGGAATGTTGCTAACTCAACTCCGTGTATGCCTACATTGCATCCTAAATACACGCTGGAAACTCGAATGCAACTATACGTGATTTGGGGGTACATTGCTACTGTTGCCAGGCGGGCTGAACTCTCCTGAACGTGTTGAAACAGCTGCTTGCAAGTTCTACAGTGCGGCCACGATATTTATTTCAATGACACAAATGCAACTATCCTTGTTGGTATATATATATTTGTATATATACATACGTACACACACATATATATATATACACACACATATATATATATATAGAAATATATATATGTATGCATGTATGCATATATGTATATAGATGCATACATCTATATATATATATATACATATATATATATATATATATACATGCATAGCACTGTGGCACTGCATGATGCTGTACACATTCCAGGAACGAAGCATGCCTCACCCCGTATTTGCAACTACTTTATGTTTCAGGTGCCATGTTAGCCGACTTCTTGAGGTGTCGTTGAGGAGGCTGGGGCTGGAGTGACTGGAGGATAAATAAATGGAGTTACTTGGAGTTCCGTTCTCGACCAGGTGATGCCGACGGAGTTCAGGAAATTCCCAGCGCTCCATACTCAGTGCCAGGAGTGCAGTTATAATTCGTCCTACACGTCATCTCTGTCATTCAGGTATATAAGCCTGTAGTTACAGTTGTAGTCTTATCAACCCAGGGGAAACAGTGGCAGGACAGCGACTCCCTAGAATTCAAGCCTCGGCCTCCCGAGAATTTATGTCACAGCTGCCAGCTGTGCATCACGACTGCGTGTGACACGACTGTACTCCGTCGCACTGGTCGTGTATGCTTTCTTTTCTGAGGTAATTGAATATTCAAGTTATAGATTGAAATAACAATATGTTGTTACATAACTAGTTTTTTTACATTTGTTTTGGTCCGTTGTCACAGTGGCCATGTGACGCTGGGTTGATGTATAAGTGTTGCTCTTGTTGCGGTCTTCGGGCTTTCGATGGTTGGGCGTGCCGCTGAACGCTTGGGTGAGAGCCCGCCCTTGCGCCGGGGTGTCCTCTCACCACGCGTGGCCAGGTGCGTCAGGTGAGCTGTGGGGGGGTCCGCGACACCGCTTGGTGAGAGCTGGGGGGGTCCGCTGGCGGTGCTAGCGGACCCCCCTAGCTCTCGCCAAGCGGCGCCAGCGACGCCTGGTGAGAGGACTCCCTTGCGCAAGAGCGGGCTCTCACCAAGCGTTCAGCGGCATCTGCACATCCCCGCCAACTGTGACCGGTCGCAGCTGGCGAGGTTGTGACGTATAACCGTTGCGGTGGCCGCGCGGGGTGACGTATAGCCGTTGCGGCCATTGCGGCCCGTGCCGGCCGTTGCAATAGTTACAAGCATACACGACTACAAATATGTACAAAAAAAGATTCTTGCTTGAGCCAACAGCTATTTCAGGCTAAAGACAGTTCGTCGTCAAATTCCACCGGACAACGGAATCTTGTCTTGGGTCTAGTGTAGAGTCTAGTGTCATATATATATATATATGTATATATAGATAGAGTCTATTACTTGGGAAAAGGGTTTGCGAAAGCAACTAGGTCACATCCCTTAAAACAAATTCTTGGCTCGAGCCAAGAGTTTATTTGAAACATTTCGAGCTAAAGGCAAGTCGCCGTCCAATTCCACCGGACAAAGGAGTCTTGTTCAGGTCCAGTCGATTATTTAAGGATCGTCTGAGTTTCAACGTAAAACGTTTCGCATTGCCATGTGCCAAGGCAACAGCCCCTCCAGAGCAGGAAACGACCAAGGCCAAGCCCCCAGCCCCCGCCGGCCCTAAGGAAGCAGCCCCCGCCGGCCTTAAGGAAGCAGGCCCATCCCAGGCTCCGCAGGCCCCTCCGGCAGGCAAGGCAGGAGGCCCTGCAAAGGCCAGTCAGATTGTGTCCGCAGCAGAGGCCCTTGCAAAGGCCAAAGCTGGCCAGCCCTAGAATCTGTGTGAGCTTTCGGCGGCTGAATGCTACTTCTGAAGGGGTGCAGCCTCAGCAAGGCCTTAGTAAGGCCTTGGTAAGGCCTGTAAGCCCTCGGTAGGCTCTCGGTAGGCTCTTGGTAGGCTCTCGCCCTCCCCAACCCCCCCCCTAACCCCCCCTGACCTCCCTTCCGAGCCACCTCGCCCAGCTGCCACAAGAGCCTGCCCCCTGTCCACCGTGGACCCCCGCTGATGCTCGGGTACCACGGGCGCGCGCGCTGTACACGAGCATCAGCGGCATCAGCGGTGTGGGTGGTCGAGGGTGGAAAGGGGTATGAAGCCCCGCCAGCCGTGGGCACCGTCCCGCAGAGAGGGACAAGGAGTGATGCGTATCTGACCCAGCAAACGTGTTTAAACCAGATCGAGGGTCACTTCTGCGTCTTCACAGTTTCCGTTTCCTTGGCACAATAGCGCCCCCCACCACAGCAGACCACACCTAAAAATCAGCCCAAAAAACAGGTTTTTACAACCCCCCACTCTCGGCTCGAGACTGGGGGTTTGTCCGAGGCCTAAAAAACTGATGCTCTCAGTGCGACCACACCTCTAAAGTTCCCCGGCGACCGTGCATTTGTTCCCTTTGAAACTTTGTGACAGCAAGGCTGATGCTCACGAAGCTCGCTTGTGTGCGGGCTTGTGTGCGGTTACACTCTTGTCTTTGGCTGGGCGGGATCCCTGCTCAAAAGGCTGGGTCACCAAGGCAGGAACCACCGAAATCCCCCCACCCCCGCGGCTTCCTAGAGCCTGCCCCCAGAACCCGACGGGCTCGCCAGATCCTATATTGGGTTGGCCTGAGTGCAACAGGCACTGGGGTTAGGGCCAGGGTGGGTTCTTGTGGCGGGAGAAGGAATCGCGTGCAGTCCGCATTGCCCGATTGGGAGGTTGCTCAATTCAGCAATTTTGGTAGCTATCATGTCCCGCTACACCTGCTCTACGCGCCCCCCACGCCCCCCTCCCCCCCCTTCCCCCCCCCCCGCCTACCGCAGCCACGACCACCGCCACGCGGAACCACCAACCACGACCCACCCACCTTCTAGTAATAACCACGAACCGCCAGCAAGCACAACCGCAGCTAACCACCAACAAGGACCAACAACCACGGCGAGCCACGAACAACCAAGAGCCAGCAACCACGGAGAGTTCAGAGCTTGGAGCCACCAACGAACAAGCGCGGCAAAACTGGTGTCGGCAGCAGCAGAAACAGCAAATAGCAAGTAGGCGGCAGCAGTGGGCAGCAGTATTGGTAAAGTAGCGGAGGCCTCAACCCCGAAGAATCCATATTAGGGTTGCGGGTGTCGGTAGTAGCTACCTTGTTTGTGGTAACCAGTCAGAGTATGTAGTGCTGGAGCGCTGCTCAGCGACGGCTCCTATCACTGCCTATCACAGGCTTCACTCAGGTTTTCGGATAGGCTGTAATCAGCGCATGTACATTTCCGGAGGACAAGTTCAGGGTCAAGTGTTGTGAGGCTTACCAGGGTCAGCATGGTTGTAATTAGCTAGACTGCTTAGAGGTGACTGATCAGTGACTGATGAGCTCCCGAGTCGTGATCAGATCTGTTCGAAAGCTCAGCTGCAGATGTCTTTCTCAGTTTTGCTCAGTCTGGCCTGCCAGAACGCAACCGCTGGATATCTGTCTGGGTCCGTCCTTGGCCTCGGGTCCTCGCACAGCGGCTGCCGCCCGTTTTTGCACCAGTGCCTCAGACATAGCAGCGACGGACCGTACCTGTAGGCTCTAGCATCAAATGTAGTAAAATTAAGACGCTCCCTTCCAGCACTGGGCCGACAATAAACACAACCTCGTAGCTGGACACCCCGGACAGCTCCCTCTTGGCGTTCCATGCGCTCGGCTTTGTAGGCTTCATCTTCGGGCTTAGGGAGTGTCTAGGATTTCTCAGTGTGCCGAAAAAGCGGCCGCAGCCAGCGGGGTCGCACAGGAGGTCTGCGCGGACCAGCAGAGCTTGACACATCGGGCTCTGGGCGTTTCTGTTGCTGCGTTCAGACAGTCTTTTGTCGACACTTCTAGCACTCGGTACGGATGCTACCAGTGTATATGTACATGTGACGAGATGCCCAGTTCGTTGCGTCTTCTCAGATGCCAGCATGTCACCACGCATGAAGGAAAGAATGGAACAAAGCTCTTCCAGACCAATACATAAATACATAATACAATAAAACAACATCATTTGACAAGCCAGTGGCGACCAGTGTTACATTCACACATTTTTTGCGAACATCAGTCAGTGGCACTCACCAAAAGAAAAAAGCAACAGCAGCAACAGCTATACATCAGCAGGGAAAGGGGCTAGCAGCCCCTCGAGCTTGATTCAGAGTCTGAACTGGTGCTCGGGAGTCTTCGGTCTGTCCTTCGAGTCGGAGGTGACCAGCTCCCGTATCGTGGGCCTTTGTAAAAGCACGGAAGCCAGCGCGCCTCCGCCGAGACGGGCTCCTGCCCTTAAGGCCTCAGAGGTGGCCACTCTAGAGCGCATCGCGCTGTCTGGCTCCATGTACGACAGTGTCGTGTCTGGGGGCTTGTTGTTCATGCTCTTTGCATGCGCCCGCGCCAGCGACGCGGCTCGAGTTGCCTCTTTCTCCGTCGAGCTCCCAGAGGACCCCTGCGCCACAGTGTGGATGCAGGCGAACGTGCACAAGACGAAAACCGCCGTAGGGGCTAGAAGCCGCCTGCTGCTCCCGCTGGTAGCCCCGGTGGTTTTCTTCGAAGAGTCGTGGGTGAGCCAGTGGCTCGCCAATCGAGAAAAGCTGGGTCTCAGCTCCAGCGGAGAAATCCCGCTAGGGTCAGTGATCCCTGCCTTCACATCAGATGGTGATCTAGCCGATCGCCCGATGAATTCTCAAGAAATAACCTCCTGGCTGCGCAGCGCGCTGTTCAACGCTGGATGTGAAGGCGCAGAGAGCGCCTCAGCAGTCACAGTCTCAAGGCGACGTGCCTCACCTGGGCCTCGCAAGCCGGCGTCAACCTGGACCTGCGCAGACTCCTCGCCCACCATGTGCACGACAGTGCTCGGAGCACTGAGACGTACAGCCGCCACGTGCTCATTCCCGCAGCGCGGGCTCTGGAAGAGGTTCTTATCGCCATCAGAGATGGCGATTTTCTTCCCGACCAGCCCCTCGGGAAACAGTTCTCGCTGCCTAGCAGTCAGCTTAACCTGAGGCGAGAGAACCTTAGCAAGGCTTCTCACAGGAAAACTTCCTCGGGCTCAGCACCCCCAGTGGGGGTGGAAGCCCTGAAGGTCTCGCAACAACAGGAGCTCAGCGACACAGAAGACAGTGCCAGCGACACTGATAGAGAAGACGAGTTCGTGGCCGAGCCCGAGCTAGAGGAGAACCCTCGCCTTAGAAGGGAGGTGCAGTGCACTCTCCCAGAATGGGCCTCTTCGTGGTGTCATCTTGCCAGTGGCAAGCTGCACGCGAGCCGTGGCGAGAACGCCAAGAGGCTTCTTTGCGGTCGCTGCTTGAATGAAAAGTACACGAGTTGCGAAGTTCGCAACCTCGCACCAGGCCGACCGCACTGCAAGACTTGCTGGAGCAGCAAGTCTTTCGATGCAGAGTGAAAAAGAGAGCGAAATCATGAGCCTGTCTGTCCTAGTAGGGTCCTGCAGTCTGCACAGTGTCTCTGTCTCTCTCTTTTTCATCTTCGCTTGCCCTGCAGGACGATGGCGAACCTCGTCGACAGTGTCGCGGAATTCTCGAGCAGAGCTCAACAACTCCTAGGAGACGCCGAGTCGGCGAAGCTCTTTGCGGCAGACATCCGCACTTTCGGCACGTTAGCGTACAGCGTCGCTGACCAACCCGACCGCATCAGCGATGCGAAGTTTGAAGAACTCCTCAAGAAGGTCTTCAAGGCGACAGAGCCGTCTTTGGGCACTAAGGCCGCAGCGCGGCGCCTGGCCTTCGAAAGCCTGACCTTCAGTATCCAGGATCTGAAGATGAGGGTAGAGGGTGACAGCGTCACCCCCAAGAGCCTGCCCATGCACGAGCGCGAGGAGCGCCGCGCCGCGCAAGTCGCGCGCCTCCGGGGCGTCGTCATCGAAGGTGACTACGACCCCGCGCGCAGCCTCGTGGACAAAGCCGCGCTCATGCTGCAGGACGGCATCGTTCGTTACATCCCACCGTCGCAGTGCGTCAGTCGGGATGCCGAGATCGCCTCAGTGAGGCGTGACAAGGACTTCCTCTCCTTAGAGTCTGGGGAGATCACAGTAAAGAAAAAGGAGCACAGCGTGCACGTCGAGATCGGCAATGAGCTAAAGCTCACGCAGGCGCTCATGCGCAGGGGTCTCGCGCTCGACAGAGTCGGCGTGTTGGATTTCACGATTCACGAGAGACTCGTGCGACAGTTCTTCTCCGTCCTGAACCGGCCAGCGCCGCCGGGGATGGAGCGCGGCAACAGTTGGCACGTAGTACGGGCCGATAAAGAACTGTGGACGCTGCTCGCGCGAGAGTGTCGCAAGGGTTGCAAACCGGACAAGGATGGTAAGAGGCCACTAGATTCTCTAGTAGAGAACATGTGGTCCGATCCTACTTAGGCGGCCGCTGTGCTTATAGCATATATAACATGAACTTATAAATGTGCTATCAGGGATTATAACATACCTAAGGTTATGTTATACATGAGGTATTTGAGTATATTCCCGTTATAAGTCATGCAAAAGTTATATATTGGATGTAACCATTTGGGTGCGTTATAACTGCACTTATGGGGTCCTCGTAGATCGCGATTATAAGTACCACGTGGCAGTTATAACTGGGCTGCGAGGCACCCCCCCAAATACCGATGTAGACGGACCGAAAACCCGCCGTGCATCCATTTTTGCTGCCCCCGGAGAACCGACGTAGATCACCCGAAAACCGCCCGTTGCTTTTCCCGAAATCAGAAAGCAACACTCCGCGGATCCAATTTTTGCTTCCGAATCAGAAAACAACCCTGCATGTTTCCGCCGAAATCAACCGACCACGCATGTTTTGGAACATGCAGGCAACACCACGACGTACACGATTCTTCAACGATATAGGAAGCCCCCGCCCCGAAAACCGCACTTTTTTTCAAGTTCATTTTTTGGCCATCGCCGGGAACTCGCTTTTCATCTCCGGAAATCATGTTTACATCCAAGCCAATATATCATTTGTTTTCCGCCTCAATATCATTCTTATCATTTATCCGGTTCATGTTTTGTGCTGTCGCATGCCCGCAGGGCCGTCGCTCCGGACGAACCGCGACATATGTGGCTCCACTGCGAGGCTCGCCCGCAGAAGAAGCAGCCATTTTGGCTGCAAGAAGGGCAGCAAACAAACACTGCAGCACGCACACTCTCAGCCACACAGAGGCAGCAGCACTCTCAGCCACACAGCAACCAAACACCCACACTCTCAGCCACACAGAGGCAGCACACTCTCAGCCACACAGCAAGCAAGCACCCAAGACTTTCAGGCACGCAGCCACGCAGACAGCCACGCACAGTCAGCAAGCGAAGTGCAGTTTTCCGAGGCTTCGCCCGTTTTTGACTTCGAGGCTTTGCCCGAAGGAGTGCAGAGGCGTGGCCCGCCTTCCATGGCTCGGCCGGACCGTCCAGGAGTCCTGGGCCACCTAGGTCCCTTCCCTGTGGAGGCAGGGACGCTGACCTCGCAAACCGGGAGGAGATCCGCCAGGAGACTGGGTGCGCGGTGGGAGTGCGCGGGCGGAGTCAGTGGGGCTCGAGGTGCCTCACGGTCTGCGGACCGCCTTCAAGGCTGATGGCGGCGAAGGAGATGGCGGAGGAGAGGATCGCCAACTCCGTGGAAGACGCGCGGGCGCCGAAGCCAAAGGGCCCTGCGCATGGTCCCCCTTTTGGACCACTCTCAAAGGCGGCCAACAAGGGCAAAGGCAAGGGCCCAGCCAAAGGCGCCTTTGAAGGACCGCCGGCGCCTAGAACGCCGCCAGCGCCAAGGCCGCAGCCAATGGCTGCCCCGGCACCCATGCCGGGGCAGAGTAACGGGGAACTTGCGATGCAGCTCCAGATCGCACTCAGCAGGATCTCGACGCTGGAGACGAGTGTGCTGCAACTTCAGACGTTGCAGAACTATGGAGGGCACCAAAGTGCCCTTCATGAGAGCCGCTTGCGCAAGGTCGAGGCCGACCTGTACTGGCAGGAGCGAAGGCCGCCACGCACACGCAGCCGCTCGCCTCCCGCAGCTGCCAGCAGCAGCGGCCAGCCAGCGCCAGCACGCTCACGCTCCCAGAGTGCTGGCAGTGGCAGCTCCAGCAGCCAGCAGGAGTCACCGGCCTCCAAGGACCGTTGTTTTACCCTTATAAGACCCCTATATATATATACACATTCTATAAACCCATACATATATATATATATATATATATATTGAGAAGGCTCGCCTCTCAAAGTAAAGATATAAATATGTATATAAATTCAAATGTAAATTTGAAGGCTCGCCTCTCAAAGTGTGTATTGTGCACGCAGGACGATGCCGGGGCAAGCAAGATCGCCCAGAAGGAGGACCGGCAGCCGAAGGCGGAGGAGGAAAGCTCGTCTTCTTCGCCAGCCCAGGAGCCGGAGCCTGTGCCGGCTGCAGAAGCAGCAGCTGCAGAAGCACCAGCTGCAGAAGCGGCAGCTGCAGAAGCAGCAGCTACAGAAGCGCCAGCTGCAGAAACGCCAGCTGCAGAAGCGCCAGCTGCAGAAGCGCCAGGAGCCTCCGGTGCCCAAGACTGAGCCCAAAGAGGAGGCGGCTGAGGCATCGCCCGGCCCTGACTTTCAGGCCTCCGCAGAGGAGGAGCTGGTGGCGCCTGTTCGGGAGACGGCAAGCCCGACCTCGGAAGCAGAGGGCGAGCAGGAAGAGGTGGCGGTGCTGGACACCTTGAACCTGACTTCCAAAGCATCGGCTCCGCCGCCGCATCCTGAAAAGGGCTTTCCGTATCCCTTCACGCAGTGACAGCTCCTTGAAGTTTAGCCCTAAAGCCTTAAAAGAAACAGCTACAAGCTCTAAAAGGCAGTGAAGGGTTTCGGGAATTGACGAGGCTTGCCCGTCCTTGCACGACTCGAAGTCTTTTGCAGAAGAGAAAAGGCAAGCCAGATCCTCGAAAGGTTTGAAAGATGCAGGCCTGCACATTTCCTGGACCACTTCTGTTTGCTCGAATAAAACCCACGATTCGAAACTTGAGAGTTTGTTCGCCATCTCAAGCTTCTCCAGCGACCAGTATACAGGTATAGCTAAACAGACTGACTCCTCAAGCAGCTGAAGCAGGTTGGCCCCTCCGTAAACCCTATAAACCCTAAACCATAAACTCTAAACCCTAGACCCTAAACCCTATGCTTGAAAAGAAGATTCCAAATATATGTGATAAGTAAAAAAGAAAAAGCTGGCAAGGCTTGCCTGCCAGCAGAATCTCGAGGCATGCCCCAAGCTGTCAAGGCGTGCCTGACAAAGCCATGGGGCTGCCATGACTTTGCAGCCGCTCAAGCGAGCCAGGGCTGCTTCAGCAGGGACGCTGGCCGACACTGTTTCCTTCTCGGTTTTGGCACGGAGGGAACATGATGAAGGCCAGCTGCGAACTGAGCGCCGCCGTATAACGGATGAAGTGCTGCAGTTTCTGGAGAGCCCTGCTTGCCCCTGCGGTGAGCTGCTGCAGCATCTCCAGCTCACCCTGGTCGGCGGCAAGAAGGAGGAAAAGTATGGGTTTCACTGGCACTTCGTGCAGCCCATGGCCCTCCTCTTCTTGCTGACAGAAAGGGTGCCCAGCTTCGGGGACATGTTGCAGCGGATCATGGATGAGAAAGGCCGTTTGAGGATAGGCCTTTATTCCGACGAGACCAAGCCTGGCAACCCGCTTCGACCGGACCATGGGAGGGCCCAGGTGTGTTTTTACTTCACCTGTCTGGATTTGCCCGACTGGGTGAGGTGCCAGACAGGTGCCTGGTTCCACTTCAGCGCCTTTCCGTGCAAGCTGCTCTCCGATGTCCCTGGAGGCCTTAGCCATCTTTTCTGTAAGACAATGGATGTATTCTTTGGTGAGCACTTTCGGTGGAACTTCAAGACTGGGTTTCCGTTGAAGTGCAGCAAAGGTACCTTCCTGGCCCAGGGATCTTTCGAGTGTTTTGTCGGGGACGAGAAGGCCATCCGGGAAACCTTCAGCTTGCGTGGAGCAACGGGCACAAAGCCCTGCTGCCACTGCATGAACGTGCTGGGTCACATGGACAAGCACAGTGTGACGGTACCGGGCCTTGTGCACTATAGCTGCGACGACCCCGGCAAGTTCGTGTTACACAGCAGCCAGACCTTTCGAACAATGTGTCAGAAGCTGGAAATTGCGCCCAAGAAGGATCAAAAGAAGCTGGGCCAGCTTTTCGGCCTCACCATGCATCCAAATGCCGTGCTGTTTTGTGCGCCGTGGAAGGACAGCGTGGACTGCGTTCAGCATGTGTATTGGGACTGGATGCACATTCTTTGTGCCAGCAGTGGCATGGGCCAATACGAGGTCAACGAGTTTCTCAAAATTCTCGTTGACCGGGGCGTGTCTTTGGACATGCTTGATGAGTATGCCCAACAATGGCGGCTTCCGCAAAGGACCAGCAACCTTTGCAAGGGTTTTTTTGCGGAGAGGCTGAACAAGGAGCCGGACAGCTGCTTGAAATGCTTCGCAGGCGAGCTCCTGACGGCTGTTCTTATTCTGGATGCTCTACGGCAGGATGTCTTGAGGCATGTTCCCGAGACTGCGGAGCACTGCAGATGCCTGGCACTGCTGGCCAAGATTTTCCGTATTCTTGGCAGCGGAGACAGGGCGGTGCAGCAGTTGCAGGAGCTGCGCAGATGCATTGCAGAGCATGCCCGCCTCTTCCGCCGGCTTTATGAGAACTGCGTGAAGCCCAAGTTTCACTGGGCTTTCCATGTCCCCGGCTGCATGGAAAAGTTTGGGGTGAACATGTCATGTTTCGTGACAGAATCTCGTTTGCATTTGTGTTTGTTTATACTTATATATATATATGTATATAAAAGTTGGTTTATATAAGTGTTTAGGTTGGGACCCATTATAATTATCAAATATAAGGAGCGCAAGAACGCGGTCGTGAAGAGTCTGGCCACCATTGCCAATGGGAGCCATCTGCAGCAAAACCTGAACATGCGGGCCGCCTACAGCAACGTGAGCCATATACTGCAGAACCCGCTCTTCTTCAGTGAGGTCGGCTTGCGCGAGCCTGTTCGGGACCTGCCTTGGGCAGTGGCTCTGTTGCACAGCGTGCTCCCTGGAGTTCAGCAGGTGAAGGCCGCGAGATTTATGAAAACAGCCAAGGGCACGATCGCTGCGGGAGATACAATCTGGAAGCCCGGCACGGCCGAGGTCATGGTCGTGGACGAGTGCTTGCAAGCTGCGTCGTTGGATGGCGCACAATGGTTGGGCTTTCATGGTGTTATTTGCAATCAAGTGGGACCTGACCTCTTCGAGGCCTCGGAAGAGCGGGGCATACGTGCCTGGAGCTCTGAGCACGAAGCTGTGCCTGTCAAGCTGAGGCTGCGGATTCTGCAGATCTATAGGCCTGGCAGCTGAAAGCAACGCCATGGCGCAGGAGGCTTGCCCCTGCATGCGACAAACGTGGATACAGGGGGTTTTTGCCTCATGGCATGCATGCCATGCATGCAGACTGTCTGACTCCTTTGCGAAAAGAAACAGTTTCCGTGAGTTCATTATCAGGTCCTCCTGAAAGCTTTCGAGAGCATGTGTTGCAAGACAATTGATTCATGTTCCGCCTTTTTGACACGAGCCGGCTCTATAATGCCGTTTTTCGAGAGTGTTCTGCAGGACGAAGGCAGGGCCGTCATCCTCCGGCTTCCGGGCCGGAACGCAACCATGGAGAACATGACAATTCGGCATTGCTTCGCTCTTCAGCGCAATGCAGCGGTGGCTCGGCACCTGCTGCGCAACCATGAGATGGCGGCCCCAGCTCCCCAAAGCCTGCGGTCCGGCACCACAACGGTACAAATGCCAGGAGCAGGTCCGGGAGCGGCTGTGGGTGGCGCATGAGGGCCAGCGGCTGCAAAACGTTGTGAGGCTGGCTTGAGGCTTGCCCAGGCATGAAAAGCTGTGAGGCTGGCCTGAGGCTTGCCCAGGCATGAAAAGTTGTCATGGTCTATATGGGCACCCTCGAACTTATGAGCCTTTCTGCCTGCAAAAAGCAAACGTGCTGCTTCCATTGCGCTGTGCCTCCTCGTACTTCAGTGATGTGTGTATGCATATAATGTCTCTTGTTCCGGGTTTCTACTGCTGCAGCTGTTTTAGCAAAACTGTGAAGGCTTGCCTCTCAGAGAGAGGCTTGGACCCGTCGACCAAGGCTTGCCTGGGGTGGGTGCCATGGCTGGCAACCAGGCTACTCCGGAGCCGGAGCAGGGCGCCGTCCTGCAGACCCATGGGAACCAAGGGCTGCAGGAGCAGACTGCAGGCAACCCTGCTGCCGACCAGAGTGCGAACGCCCAGAGTGCCCACCAGAGTGCCAACCAGAGTGCCAACCAGAGTGCCAACCAGAGTGCCAACCAGACTGCGAACGACCAGAGTGCCCAGAGTGCCAACCCTGCAGACCAGACTGCCCAGAGTGCCAACCCTGCAGAGCAGCAGCTTGCATTGCAGCGAGGCCAGCCGCTTGGCAACCAGGTTGTCGTGGCAGAGCCCGACGAGCCGGCAGTCGCTTGCTGCACCTGCCGCAAGCCGATCACGGTGCAGAACTCGCTTGTCATCGCAAGGGCGACTGGCAAGCAGCCAGAGTTCCGGCGCTGCAGATCGTGCCACAACACCAAAGCTGCAATCAGCAGGCTGAAGGCCAACGCTGGCAACTTGGTGTCCGACTTCGCCCTTGCCACCACGGACAAGGACAAGTGCGAGGCGTTTTTTTCCAAGCACAACGAGCTGAGGGGGAGCCAGCTCAGGGCGGCCTTGGAGGAGACCGTGTCGGACTTCAAGAAGGCAACGACGACCCACGCGTGGAGCGGCACGGGGACGTACTTCGACAAGGAGGACTTGACGAAGAAGTACGAGCACAAGCCGCAGGTGCTGCAGAACATCTTACGCAACACCAACACGCAGCTCGTTATATATGTGTTTAAAGCTTTTCCGTTCTGTATATATATGTTCTAAGAACTCTGTCGAGCGCGCACGATATACCTTTATGAAACGTCGGACAGCCTTCCATGGGAAGGCGGTTTCAAAAAAAAAAAAGAGAAGACGATGCACTCTTCTTGATTCCACTGGATTGCTTTTCATGGACACCACTATTGATTGCATGATCTTTTATTTTCCATGAATTGCTGAGTGAATTATTCATGATCTCATGCCGTTGCCAGTTTCCTCAATCAGTGTGAATGAGGAAAACAAAATTTTGTTGGGGCCTTTTGAGGTTCAGGACCCTGCATTGAACCAGGGCCCCTCTCTCGACGTTGGGCTTAGCCCACCGTGCACGCCGCTGTCGCCGACAGCGGCAGATGGCAGCAGAGCTGAAAGATGGGCGAAGGTGATGAATCTGCCCCGTTCGACAGTAGGGCAGTGGCCTTTCATGCAGCTCATACTTGGAATGCTTATAAGAGATCGGTAGGCATCTTCCCGAGCCCTCCAGAACAAATGCATTCGCTCTTCAGGAGAAGCTGCCTCTTGCCTAGGCCGACAGGGCTCTTGCCCCCAGCGCCGGGTCCAGGGCCGATGGCCGCTTCATCCAGCTCCGGCCCAGATCTTGGAGCCTCGCAGTCAGCATTCCTTGCAGCGGGACTGAAGCCATTGTCAGCCCGAGATGCTCACCTAAGGTCTAAGGCCCTGGATGCTAATAGGAAGTGTGCCTTGAAGAAGTGGGTTACGCTTGTTTCCTTGGATTTTAACGCCTGGGGTGTAGCCAAGCAAGCCATGGGGCCTTTCGATCCCAAATTTGCCACAGGAGGCTTGGTGGAAAGTGTGCAGGACTGTCTTGCAGACAAAGCCACAGCTACCTTGCACCAACGCGTGGGACCCATCTTCAGATACGTGCACTTCTGGAAGCTTCAGTTCGTAGTGTGCCTGCCTGTGAGAGAGCACCAGCTCTACGATTACTTCAAGGCAAATCCGAATGCGGCCCCGACTTCGTTCAGGTCGCTGCTTATCGCTTTCAGCTTCGCCAAACATCTGCTAGGCTTGATCGTGTTGGACGAAGCCCTGAGCAGCGGGAGGATCGTAGGGCTTGCAAATGCTCATTACTCGACGAGGTGTGCAGTTAAGCGCAGGCCTGCTCTAACCGTGGAGCAAGTCAAGCGACTCGAAGCTCTCGTGCTCAGCCCCATGGCGCGGCCAATGGACCGAATCGCAGCTGGGTGTTTTCTGCTTATGATATATGGTCGCCTACGGTTTTCAGACATGCAACGTTCTTCAGGTTTCGCGATTGATTCAGCTTTGATTGATGGCGTGGAATCAGGGTACCTTGAAGGGCAAGCCGAGAGGACCAAGACATCGGTGTCGCTTGAAAGGAAGATCCGCTCTCTTCCCATCGCTGTTCCGTTGAAATGTGTAGGAGGTAGGCCTTGGATCAGAGCATGGCTTGAGCTTCGAGAGGCAGAGGGTCTCGATAGTTCTTATCCTACACTTCCGTGCCCCGCAACCGGAGGCGGGTGGACAAGACTTCCGCTTAAGGTCTCAAGTGGAGGCGCCTGGCTGAGAAGCTTGATTCCTGGCGCGAGTGCAGCACCTGGCGACGTCCAGATCGCGACCCACTCTTGTAAGAGTACACCGCTCTCCTGGATGGCGAAAAGAGGCGTGCCGGCCGGCCCTCGTCGCACTCTGGGTTACCACGTGCCGCGTAAGGACAAGTCGTTAATCATTTATGCCAGGGATTCACTAGCGGCTCCATTGCGCGAGCTGGACCAGGTAATCGACGAGATTGCCGCCGGTAGATTCAAGCCGGATCTCACTCGAAGTGGGATGATAGCCAATCTTGCAGATCCACAGCTTCCACCTGAGAATGAGGAGGAGGCTGACGCCATATCATCGAGCTCTAGCGAGGCGTCCGATGATGAGGAAGAGGCCCCCGTGAGTGACGAGGAGCAGGCCTTGGAGCAGATCGCCGGTCAGTGGGGCCCCGAGCCCGGCGACGGGCCTTGGGCTCGTCACAAACAGACTAGGTTCTTGCACAAGGTGAGAGATGAGGCCGGGACCCACTTGAAGTGCGGTAGAGCGATCTCAGTGCGTTTTGAGATTTTAAGCGAGGCGCCAAGATTTATGTATCCTACATGCGCCACCTGCTTTCCAAACTCCTGAGGTTCAAAAGCCGTGTCAGGAGTCAACGCCACGCGTGGGCGAAATTCGCGGGGTCTGAGAAAAGGCAACATGCAAATGTCACTTTGGTCGTGGATGAATAACCAGCGCGATCTCGTAGTGACTGCTTGTGTCTTGGAAGTGCAGAACTACAAGTGCTGTTTGAG
Source organism: Symbiodinium sp. CCMP2592 (assembly GCA_905221615.1). Lineage (NCBI taxonomy): Eukaryota > Dinophyceae > Suessiales > Symbiodiniaceae > Symbiodinium > Symbiodinium sp. CCMP2592. The sequence continues at coordinate 219,686 of CAJNDT010000835.1, read as the reverse complement.
CGATGCTTGTCACGTGACTTGTGTGATGCGCTAGGGAGCTACCGATGACAAAAGTGATTGCAAAGCGTGCTGGGCCCTAGTCTGAGCTTGACAGTCTAGAAAGAAAGAGCCATGTCGTTTGGAGAGAGTGCGGCTGTCTTCAAGGCGAGAGCCAAGGACATTGGAGTTTCTGATGAGAGCTTCGCGAAGCTTGAGGCGGAGGGACTGACAACGATGGCAACTTTCGCCTTCTGTTGTCATTTCAACCCGTCGGCGACAGACGAGAAACCTCTCACCGACCTGGTAACCAAGGTTCTCGGTGCTGCGCCTTCCCTTAAGGAGATGAGTTGCTTTCGGCGTGTGTTCGCCGAGGCATACGCAACTGTTGCATCCGACATCCGATCGCAGGTGGAAGCAACAGAAGACTCATCGATCAAGAAACTAGCTCCAGCAGACAGGGCCGAACGTTTGCGGGAGCAGCAGTCCAGACTTAAAGGTCTTGACTTGAGGGGCAATATGGAGCCAGGCGACTCCTTGATTGATCGGGCTGTGGCGATCTACGAATCTGACAGACTCCAGTATGTGGAGTGGCAGCATTCTGTTAGCAGACAGCATGAGCTTCTTACAGGGCTCAAGAAGGATGCTTCGCTTACCTTGGATTCTGCAGGCGGCCTAAAGATTGCCAGCAAGCCCAACGTGACTCCTTGTGATGTGTCCACTGATATGATGGTTCGCTACGCCTTAGTGCGAAGGGGCCTAGCCTTTGAACAGGCGAACATCTTGGCGTACCATTTGCACGATGAGTTGCTTGAAAAGTACATGTCTTTCAGGCTTATGGACCCTCCTCCGAATCATGCGCGAGTGAGCTTGAAACAGATTGAGCAAGCTGATCGTCAATTCACCATGTTGCTCGCGGAACACACCCGCGGCGGCATCAAGGTGAAGGCAGGAGGATCACGGCCATGTGACGGCGCTTTCCGCAAAGTGTTTGAGAGCACTGAGTTTCTTTCAATGCTGACTCCGAGGCCTCTTGCAGTAGGCTCAGGAGCAAGCCGCGATGGTTCCTCAGGAGATGAACCCCCGATCAAGCGCCATAAGGGCAATGGCAAGGGCCAGGGCCGCGGGCGCGGGGGCAAGGGCGCCGGCAAGGGCTCAACCAATGCCAGAGTCCCGGCAGAGCTCCTCGCACTTGGGTGCGTGGCCGCTACGCCTAAGGGGCATGCCTTATGCTTCGACTATTCGCTAGGGAAATGCTCCCGAGCAGTGGCCAACCAAAGGTGTGAAAGAGGACTGCACTTGTGCGCAGTCAAAGGATGCCATAGAGGGCACCCAGCCAAGGATTGCCCTGCGAAGAAGGCGCCCTCGTCGTGACTAATGAGTCAGACGAGCGCGCATGACCCACCATCGCCAGTGGCGCACGGTGGGCTAGATGTCACACAGAGCTATGGCTCAACTGTCGGTATGGAACCAGCAGCTGAACAGTCGCTCAACGACTCCACTTGTTTTCCCCCGGAGCCGCCCCGTAAGGCGGCTAAATTAGATGATGCATTTGCGTTTTGCGAGTCTTTGGCAAGTCACTTTTTACAATCTTCCGACTTCAGTGCAAACAACATAGCGGCCATTTTGGACGCTTTTCCTTCCGAGGACCATACTCGGACCTGGCTGGAATCCGATGGCGACTCTAAGGCCATAACTGTCGGTGCATGCAACCGAGGAGGAGTCACCGCTGTTCGCAGCAACACGCGGCGCATGCCAGCAGTGGCACAGTATCTTGCCGCGTGTATCAGACTCGTCGCACCCCAATGCGAGTTCACGTCTGTGTCTGTGCATCGGAACTTGCAAGCTCCAATGCATCAAGATTCCTTCAATAGCAGCGTGCCTAATGTTGTTGTGCCATTGTCCTCCTTCTCAGGTGGACACATCTTCGTCGTGCATCCTGAGGGTCCAGATCAAACCTTCTACGAAGATGCATCATGGACAGGCTTCAAACTTGATTGCGCTACTCATGCTTGGGCTTTTGATGCTAAGCATTGCAAACACTTCACCTTGCCGTGGCAGGGCTCCAGATCTCTTCTGGTTGCGTTTACCGTGGGTCATCTCTCCGGTTTAGCTCCCGATGATAGGGAATTCTTGACCTCCCTAGGGTTTAAGATCCCCGGCCGTGATGTCCAGCAGGGCCCCACCATGAAGCCGTACCCTTTGCAAGGCTACGATTTGCGGTGTCCTCAGGTATCCACTGATTCGGCGCCGTTGACTCAACCGAGTCCGGCCTTCCCCTCCGCTGAATTGCCTGCGGACGGGCCTCTAGTGATCGAGCTGTGCGCCGGGTCCGCCATCCTCAGTCAGACAGCCGCCAGCCGCGGCTTTGCAATCATGCCCGTGGATCATGCTCACAACCGCCACACACCTAAGTGCAGGATGGTCAATCTGGACTTGACCCAGAGCCATTCCTGGGAGGTCCTCAAGTTTGTCATCAAATCCCGTCGTGTTGCCATGGTGTTTGCGGCTCCGCCTTGCGGCACTTGCAGTGCTGCTCGTCACTTTCGCCCGGGCCCCCCAGTGCTCCGCACCACTTCACATCCGTGGGGTGTCCCGTGGGCCTCCACCAGAGATTGTGTCAAGCTCAAAGCTGCCAATGCCATATACAAGCAACTATGCGCTTTTCTTGAATTGTGCGATCAGCACTCTGTGCCTTGGTGCGTCGAAAACCCCACTAACAGCACCTTCTGGGAGTTGCCATGTCTTGCGTACCCTTTGGCTCATGGTTTCTTCGCGCATTGCCAGGCTTGCGCTTTCGGCAGCGAACGAGATAAGAAAACATCTTTCTTGTGCAGCAGCTCGGGCATCTCTCGCATGGCTCTGATGTGCCCAGGCTGTAAACAACATGCAACGTGGGGCCTTACTTCTGATGACACCTTCGCCACAGCGGAGGAAGCAGCCTATCCTCCGGCCATGTGCCAGGCCTTGTGTGATGTCTTTGAGTCAGAGGCTGCCAGGCTCAACTACGTGTTGGGCTCGGCTCAGCCACTTTTGGCTCGAGCCCATAAGCAGCCGCGAGGACGCCTACACCCACAGCTCGTGTCAGAGCACGCTGCAGTTCTATCCCGCCTCCTGCCCCGGGCCCCGCCTCTTAATCACAAGCGATGTCTTACGCAGGATGTGCACGGTGTCCCCGCAGGGAGCAAGCTCTTGCGTTCCGAAAATAGGGGGAATAAGGGTCTCTTCTGTGTTTTCGGGGTCTTTAGGAGCCCAGAGTCTTTCGTCAGAGAGGCCAAGCTGCTATATCATCCTTTTGACTCTCTTGCGCAGTTGCCGGACTACTTGATCAAATCCCTGTTTGAGCAGCTGACAAAATCCCCTGCAGAGATCTGCAAGTTGAGACTTCTTCGTCTGCAAAAGTGGAGGGCCAGAGCGACTGAGCTGGCGCCAGTCGAGCACGCTCACCGTGCCAAGATGCAACCGTCCGTGAAGGAGATCCTCGCCAACAAGCGGACGGCGCTACTGGAGGAGATGGCGGCCGAAATAGACTGGCCCGACAAGGGTCTCTTCTCTGAGATGCGCCAAGGCTTTCGCTTGGTTGGGTGCCTGAGCCCTTCTGGTGTGTTCAGGGAAGGAGGGTACCTCGCCTCCATCAGCGAATCCGAGTTGATGGAAAATGCAGACAGCATCAGAGCTTCTCTCCTGGCACGTGTGTCAGCCGATCCTCTTGACGAGAACGCCGAGGAGCTGTACGATGTAACTCTTCAGGAGGCTACCCAGAAAAAGTGGTTGGACGGGCCGATGACCCCAGGAGACATTGGAAAGAGATTCGAGGCGTGGATCCCGGTGCGCCGCTTCTGTGTTGTGCAAAAAGGACGCTTGAGACCGATTGACGACTTCAAGGAGAATCTTGTAAACCAAGCCTGCTCTACGAGCGAGCGAATCGTGCTTCAGGCGATGGACCATCTTTTATGGTCTCTTTCCGTGTTGTGCCACTTCTACCGGAAGCGAGGAGCAGTCGACTTTACCTTATCCTCCGGAGAGAGACTGACAGGTCTCGTCCATCCTGATTGGCAGAAGCCGGGGGCGAGCATGCAAGTCGCCACCTTGGACTTGAAATCAGCATACAAACAACTACCGTTGAACCCTTGCGACTTCGACAAAAGTGTGGTGACCTTGAAGGATCCCAAGACAGGATCCATCTCGTGCTTTGTCATGCGCACGCTTCCATTCGGAGCGTTGGCCTCGGTGTACCACTTTCTGCGGGTCAGTTTGCTGTTGCATGCCCTAGGGTGCCACTTGGGAGCGTGCTGGTCAGCATACTTCGACGACTTCCCTATGGCGACTCACTCGCTGGTGGCCACGTCAACTTCGGCTTTAGTTAAGGGTTTCCTTAAGCTAGCGGGGTTTGACTTTGCAGAGGAGAAATGCACCCCCTTCTCTTCGGGTGTCGAAGTCTTGGGAGTTACTCTGGATGTGTCCCAGAGCTCGGAGGGCCTAATCAACATCAGGAACAAGCCGTCGCGGTGTGAGGAGCTTAATGCAGTGATCGAGGAAGTGCTCAGGGACAAGGCCTTAGTCCCTTGCCGACTGCCGTCCTTCATTGGCAAGCTCCAGTTCGCCGACGGCCAAATATGGGGCCGAGCAGGGCGCATGGCCATGCACGACCTTAGGTCTTTAGGGTTTACTTCCAGGATTCCGGTCTCCCTTGATGCCAGCGGGATCGAA